>CAUYSK010120566.1:0-27648 GCA_963575035.1 Avahi laniger
TTCTTTCTATTTTTGGTAGAGATGGGGTCTCGCTCTTGCTCAGGCTGGTCTCGAACTCCTGAGCTCAGAACGATCCGCCCACCTCGGCCTCCCAGAGTGCTAGGATTACAGGCGTGAGCCACCGCGCCCGGCCTCAAATCACATATACTTTTAAGATGCTTCCCTGTATATTGTGTTCTGATTTCTGTCAACATGCTCCTTTAGTATGTTAACACTAGAGATTGTCTGGCCCTTCTGGTGATGCTGTAGAGTTGTCTTAGCTCCTTAGCTCTCTGTTTCACCCCCTCACATTTCTTTGCCTGCTCTTGCTCACCACACAGCGTTGAATGATTTAGGAGTGTGAGTGTTCCCTTGCTGCAATTTGGTGTTTTCATATTTTTGGCTTACAAAAATTTGGACATTACCTATCAATATCCTTTTGTGTCATCTTATGTTTTTCTTTTTGTTGCTCTGTAAAAGTGACGTTGCTCCCTGGGGGACATTTGGCTCAATATACAGAGATATTTTTGGCTGTCACAACTGAGGGTTTGGGTGGTGGGGGTTGCTACTGGCAGGTCAGTTCTGCCAAGATTGCTGCTGTGTGTTATTTTTGGAAGAAATATTTTGTGAGATTAACTGTTTTCAGATAATGTATGCTGTTTTAAAATTATCTTTCTAAAAATCAACTTTATGGAAATATAATTTACTTAATAATAAAATTCACTCATTTTTCTAATTGAGGTGAAATTCACTTAACAAAATTAACCATTTTAGAGTGTACAATTTAGTGGCATTTAGTACATTCGCAGTGTTGTTCAACCATCACTTCTGTCTAGTTCCAAAGTATTTTTGTCACCTGGAAGGAGACTCTGTACCCATTAAGCAACCACTCCTCAACTCTCTTCTGCCATCCTCTGGCAACCATTAATCTGCTTTCTGTCTGTAGATATTTCATATGAATTGAATCATATAGTATATGACAGTGGTGTTATACATATTGGTTTTCGTCCATGGTTCATGGCTTATAACTACCATGGTCCTTGTTACAATGTTGGAGCACTTTAGACCTCAGGAAGGAGAATCTCTCTGACCATCTCCTTTCGCCCTTTCACCTGCCCAAGGCAGGACTCTAATCTGATTGTGGGTGAAAAGACCCTGATTCCAGAGAGAATTCTGTCTCATACCCTGGAGGAAGGAATGCTTCAGAGAGAGGCTGGAAAGAATCTAAACAGACAGGCTTTGCTGAGTTTAGGTTATGCACTTTTGTCCAGTCACATTTCTACATGGTTGTCAATCATGCATATGTAATGAAGCCTTCATAAAAACCCAAGTGGACTGGGTTTGGAGAACTTCCAGATAGCTGCACACATGAAGGATCCTGGAGGGTGGCACCCCAGGGAGGGCATGGAAACTCTGCACCACCTTCCCCCATATCTCGCCTTACCGCTTCATCTGTACCTTTATAATAAATTGGTAAACATAAGTGTTTCTTTGAGTTCTATGAGCTGCTCCAACAAATTAACTGAACCCAAAGAGGGAACCCCAGGTTGAAGCCGGTCAGTCAGAAGCTTTGGAGGCCTGGACTTGTGACTGGTATTGTGGGGCGGGGAGCCTTGTCTCAGGGACTGAGCCTTCATCCTGTGGGATCTGACACTATCTGCAGATAGTGCTGGAATTGAGTTAGAGGACACCCAGCTGGTGTCTGCTGCTTGGTATGTTGGAAAAACCCACATTTGGTCACAGAAGTCCTCTTCTGTTTTGATTGTTATGGAGTTTAGAGGAAAACACAGTTTGGGGAGTGTTTTTCCCAAAGCAGTGACCTTTCATGTCTGGCTTCTTTCACTTAGTATAATGTTCTCAGGGTTCATCCATGTTGTAGCATGTAACAGTTCTTCTTTCCCTTTTTTTAAATGGAAAAAGCACATAATATCAAATTTACCATGTTAACCATTTTGAGTGTACAGTTCAGTAGTGTTAAGTGTAAGTTCATTCCTTTTTATGGCTGAATAATACTCCGTTTTATGGATGTGCTACAATTTACCCATTCATCAATTGGTGGACATTTGAGGTTTTTTCCGTCTTTCAACTCTTGTGAAAATTCACTCATTTTATGTGTACAATTCAACAAGTTTGACAAATGTATACATTTGTGTATCTACCACCTCAATTAAGATATAGAGCATTTCCATCATCATAAAAAATTTCCTATTCTCCTTTTTGGCCAGTGCTCTTACTCCTTCTTTGAATTACTGACCGGTTTCTGTCGTTGTTTGCCTTTACTAGAATTTCAGAGAAATAGAATTCTACAGTATGTAGTCTTTTGTGCCTAGTTTCTTTCACTTTAATATAACGCTTCTGAGATTTATTCATATTGTTACATATATCAATAATTTCTTCCTTTTTACTGCTCAGTATACCGGTGTTTGTGTATATACATATTACAGTTTGCTTATCCCTTCACTAGTTTATTACCTTTGAGTTGTATCCAGTTTGGGGCTATTATGAATAAAGTAGCTATGAACATTCAAGTGCAAATCTGCATGGACATGTTTTATAGTCTCTTGGGTAAATATCCAGGAATGAGATTGTTAGGTAGTATAATAAGTGTATGTTTAACTTTATAAAAAGCTGCTAAACTATTTTTCAGAGTAGTTGTACCATTTTGTATTCCCATCAGCAACGTATGAGCATTCCAATTGATCCATTACCTTGTCAACACTTTGCTTTGTCAGTGTTTTTAATTTTGGCAATTCAAATAGGTATACAGTAGTATGTCATTGTGGTTTTAATTTATTATGCTTTTCTGAAATGGCTAATGATGTTGAGCATCTTTTCACAGACTTATTGGCCATTCTTATATCTCCTTCATATTTCTTTCTTCTATTTTTAGTTGGATTATTTGTCTTGTTTTTGAGTTGTGAGAATTCTTTATACATTCATAGAACAAGTTATTTATCAGATTTATATATTGAAATATTTCTTCCTAGTGTGTGAAATGCTTTTTAATTTTTTGAACAGTATCTTTCTAAAAGTTTTGATTTTAATGTTATCTATTTTATCAGTCTTTTTCTTCTATGGTTCATGCTTTTTGTGTCCTAAGAAATGTTTGCCTAAGGCCACAAAAATTTTTCTCTTATCGCTTCTTCTAAATTTTACAGTTTAATTTTCATGTCTATATTGATGACCTTTTTTTTTTTTTTTTGACACAGAGTGCCATGGCATCAGCTTAGCTCACAGCAACCTCAAACTCCTGGGCTCAAGCAGTCCTCCTGCCTCAGCCTCCCAAATAGCTGGGACTAAGACATGTGCCACTACACCTGGCTAATTTTTTCATTTTTATATTGCCCAGCCAAATTTCTTTCTATTTTTAAGTAGAGATGGGGTCTCACTGTTGCTCAGGCTGGTGTCGAACTCCTGAGGTCAAGCAATCTTCCCGCCTTGGCCTCCCAGAGTGCTGGGATTACAGGTGTGAGCCACCACGCTTGGCCTTGATGACCATTTTTTAGTTTATTTTTGTATATGATTTAATGTAAGAATTAAGGGGCTTTTTGCTTTTTTTAAAAAATAGATACCCAGTTTTAGCGATACTTGTTGAAAAAACTTTCCTTTCCCCATTGAATAACCTTGCCACTGAATAACCTTGGCACCTGTATCAGACCTTGATTGCTGGTGTATTTTTGGACACTTTGTTCTGTTCTCTTTATCTGTATATCTATTTTACACCAATACCACACTCTCTTGATTATTGTAACTTTATAAGAAGTGTTGAAATCCTGTAGTTTTAAGCCTTCTAGTTCTGTTCTTTTTTTAAAAAGTTTCTTTGTATTGTCATATAAATTTTAGAATTAATTTGTTAATTTTTATAAAAATGCCTACTGGTATTTTAACTAGCATTGCTTTGAATTTAAAGATTAATTTGGGGAGAGCTGACATTTTAACAGTATTGAGTCTTAGTCCTTGAACTTAGTATATTTCTCCATTTATTTAGGCTGTCTTTAATTTCTCTGAGCAGTGTTTTGTATTTTTCAGGGTATAGTGCTAGATTTGGTGATTGGTACTGAACTTTGTTTTATGCCATTGCTTGCTCTATTTTCTTAGTCCCATTTAGTTTATGACTATCTTTTCCGTCTTGTTTGAAATGCCATTTCAAAATTCTTATATGTACAGTAATGCATTACTTACATTCTGAGAAATGTGTCGTTATACGATTTTGTCATTGTGGGAATAGCATAGAGTTTACTTATGCAAACCTAGATGGTATAGCCTACTATACCCCTAGGCCATGCAGTACAGGCTATTGTTCCCAGGCTACAAACCTGTGCAGCAGTGTGTGTACTGAATACTATAGGCAACTGTAACACAATGGGAACTATTTTGATACCTAAACATAGAAAAGTATAATAAAAATACATAGAATATTAGAGTGTTATGGGACCACTGTTGTATTTGTGGCCCATCATTGACTGAAATGTCATTATGTATCCCATGACTGTACTTGGATCTGTTTTTGTATGTTCTCCTGGGATTTTGAAAGTGGGGAGCAGACAAGAAAGTCTCTTGATTAAAAACCAGAATATATGTCTAGGAAGGAAAGTGTATTAGCTACTTTTCAATATTATGATTTTCTCTATTTTGCCTTTGTAGCAGTTTTTAAGAAAAGTTTTATAAATCTGCAATTGATATTTTAAATTTTTGATTGGATTATATTGCCATTTTAAAGTACATGCAAAGTCCACTAGTACTGTATACTTTTGAACTTAAGTGCAACTCTTTCGAGTTAATCTTATTTAAAATAATTCTATTAGAGTTGTATAAATTTTGACTTTTTTGTTTCATAGTTTATCTGGAGGAATGTGAACTGGCTAAACAGCTACATCCAAAGGAAAATGATTTGGTGTTTTTGGTTCCTGAGAGACAGAACGGAGAGAAGAAAGATATAGAGAGAAATTGCTTGCAGGATCTCCATGAATATCATTGTGGTTATGTTCACAAGTTTCGCCGCACTTCAGTCAGTAAGTAAATAACGAGACATTAACAAGAAATCTATCAGATACAAGCTCATCTTCTAATTTCCCTCAAAATTGTGGTTTACCAGCCATGTATTTGATAAACATTTATGAAACATGTTTTTGCTGTGTGTCCACAACTTGTCATTTAGAGTCCCTTTCCTAGTTTTTCTAGACTCATCTGGAAAAGACCCCGTATTTATTGGTATAGCCTTATGATTTAAAAGCTTTCTTTTGTAATGTCCTTCTCTTCTGGTTCATTCCTCTGTCTGTCATTGTGTTTGCTATAACCATCTGTTAACTACTTGCAAGCCATCTGTTTGTTATATCTGAAATCATATCCCAACCTTGGTTTTGTGGCTAATTACTAATGAAAACATAAAACTCATTGTAAGGCAGCTTGAGGAATCTACTATTTTATTTACTTACTTATTTTAACTTGGACAACTCTGGAAGGAATCTGCTGTTTACATCACTCCCATTCACTAGATTATAGGGACTTTTCTCCCTAAGGTAATGTAGTAACAAAAATGTTACAGGTGTAGTGGCTCAGGCCTATAATCCCAGCACTTTGGGAGGCCATGGTGGGAGGATCACTCGAGGCCAGAAGTTGGAGACCAGCCTGAGCAACATAGTAACACCTCATCTCTACAAAAAAATAGAAAAATTAGTGTGCCTGTAGTCCCAGCTACTTGGAGGCTGAGGCAGGAGAATTGCTTGAGCCCAGGAGTTTTGAGGTTGCAGTGAACTATGATGACAGCACTGCACTCTAGCTTGGGAAACAGAGTGAGACCTTCAAAAAAAAAGAAATAGGAATAAAGTTCCTTAGGGCAACATTATACTGCATTATAATAAGTGTGCTATGTTTGTTAGCATAAATAGAGCTTAATTCTTTTTGTAGAATGCATGTAGAAGAGTTCCAATGGGGATATATGGCTTATTCTGTGATTTTGGCTCTTGCAAATGATAACATTTGCCAAATTTATAGTTCTGAGGCAGTCTCCTTCCCTGAACTACTCATGGATCAAAACTATCTATCTGATATCTCGATTTGGAGACCTGTTGGATATTTCAAACCTACTAGTCCAAAAGTAAACACTTCATTTTCTGCCTGATATATGCTCTTCCTTTAGTCTTTCCCATCTTGTTAAGTGGGGCCTCCGTTTTTTCAGTTGCTCAGGCCAAAAACCTTGGGATCAGCCATGATCCTTACTTTCTCTCACACTCTAAATCTAATTGATGAGCACATCCTCTTAACTCATCCTTTGCAGTAAATCCAAACTTCAGTCCCCACCTCTGCTTCCTGGCGCAAACTATCATTCACTTTTACCTGGATTACTGCAGTAGCCTTGTAAGTGGTGTTTTTGCTTCTGTACTTTTCCCATTGCAGTTTTTTCTTTGTTCTGCAGTAAGAGTGATTCTTTTAATATGTAAGGTGGAGCTTGTTACTTCTCTTCGCATAGCTGCCCCATGGCTTTCTGCCTGCCTCTGAATAGTGTCCAGAATCATTACTGTGGTCTGCAAAGCCCTATAAAGTATAGGCCCAATTTAATTCTCTGAGTTACTTAGCATTCTTCTCCCTGTTTTTCCTTCCAGCCATATTGGCCTTCTCCCTGTTCGTAAAGTACTTCTGACACATTTGTGCCTTAGGATCTTTGTGGTTGCTGATTCTCTGCCTGTGGCACTCTTTCTCCCTTGCTGAGGACACAATGAACTCCTTTATTCACTTCTCTACTCCAATATCACATCGTCAGGCAGCCCTTCCCTGACCAGCCTGTCTCCCTCGATCCTCCATCACTTCCTTGTCCACTTTCTCTGCTTCCTCACAACATTTATTGCCATCTGACATGTTTATTTCACTATATGTCTCCCTCTTCTAGAAAATAAGCCTCTGGACGACAGAACATTCCCTGGTTCTTAGGAGGCATTCAATAAATAGTTATTGAGTAAACTTTTAAAATAATGTACAAAAAATGTAAGTTATAAAATATCTAGCTTTGAGTTATCTTTTTAACTGGACAGCATTATTCACTGGTAACTAAAATTGCTTTTTCTCCCTCTTGATAATAGTGCGTAATGGGAAATCTGAGTGTTCCCTTTCCATCCAGACTCAAGATAACCTGCCAGCCAATTTAAATGAGCTTGTGAAGTGTATTGTAATCAGTTCTCTGGTAACTACACAAAGGAAGTTGAAAGCCATGTCTCTCTTGAGTGGTCGGAACCAACTGGCTAGAGCTGTTCTAAATCCAAACCCCATGGACTTCTGTACAAAAGATTTACTGACTACAACGTCTGAGAGAATTGTGAGTGATAAAAAGAAAATTTTACATCAGGATGTTGAAGCATCATATTGTTAGCTACTGCGTACAACAAAGACACTTTGACTGTGAATGCACAGTTTAGTACTAAGTGTTCTTTAATATTGCAGATATGTAATTAGGTTGGTCAGCTTACCTCAGGAGAAGGTATAATACAGTAGAGTTGAAGGTATGCTGGAAGGGCAACATTAAAATCTTAGATCAACATCCTACTTAAATGTTAATTAGCTAATAAAGTTCAGGAGCAGGAGTCTCAGGGTTAGTAGTGTTAAATTTGTATTTGAATGATTAATGGAGAATTGACTGATACTGTTGCAAAGGCAAAGATGAAGTTGTTATCTTGTATGAACGTGTGTTTTCCACCGTAGGAGCAGTATATAAACTCCAGGAAATTAACAAAGAGAAAGACAGAAGAAAACTAATATTTTTTTGAACCCCTATGGTGTGCTAGGCTTTTGTGTGCTTTATCTCAGTCAATTCTCACTTTTTTAAAGGAATCCTAGATTTAATGAATAGCAGAGACTAAGAGAGGTGTTAGGAGTTTATTAACCTAGTTTGTAGTTTAACCTGAAGTTTAGGCTAGACGTGGGATTCCGGACTCATACCTATAATCCCAACACTTTGGGAGGCCAAAGCAGGAGGATCACTTGAGCTCAGAAGTTCGAGGTTACGATGAGCTATGATTGGGCCACTCTTCTTCAGCCTAGGGGACAGAGCCAGACCCTATCTCTGAGGAAAAAAAACAAAACTGAAGTTTAGGCTTAGATCTGACCTTGAAATCCATGCTTTTTCCACTGTATCACATTGTGTTAGGAAAGAAATAGTCTTGGAATGTTTTTACTGTCCAAGGAGAGAATTAACTGAAATGGAAAGAAGCAAAGAGTAAATAGAAGAAAAGTATAGATTATTAAATGCAGTTTGTTGTGGTCATCTTTGTAAGAATCACAAACAAAAATGTAGATGTGGTATTTGTAAGTATTTGAAGCCTACAGGCACTAATTAGTAATTAGTAAGTAATTAGCATTCCTTCTAACACTGAAAGTGGTTTTTAGATCAGAAGTCACTTTGAGGTCTTACCTGACCGTAACCAAAGCTTTTGCCTGACATGGATTGGAAGAAATTTGAATGGATGTTTTTCATTATCTTCCTCTCATGTGCCACTACAGAAAAAACAACTCATTCTCATAAATGTCTTTTTATATAGATTGCCTACTTAAAAGATTTCAATGAAGACCAAAAGAAAGCGATAGAAACTGCATATGCCATGGTGAAACAATCACCATCAGTTGCCAAAATCTGCCTAATTCATGGACCACCTGGAACAGGAAAATCAAAAACTATCGTTGGCCTCCTGTACCGCTTGCTGACAGAGGTAGGTGTGAGCGAAGGCACTGGTGCTGTGGACTGGGCACATCATTGTACTTCACCTGAATTAACTGACGTATAAATAGGTATTGAAATGCCTTTTCCCCTTTTGTGTATATTTTCGGTACCATGTAGAACTGTGTGAGAGAGAAGAATAGCAGAGAGATGGAAGGTTCTAAGTAGAAAGAGTAGAGAACACTATCTTGTGTGAAAAAAATCCTAAGGACTAGAATGGTGGTCTTTAGGCTTCATTATAGGTCACATCTAATGCCAGGAAACTCTTGAATATATTCCTGGGCTATTTTTTGGTTGGATTGAGTACTGATTAAAGTGAGTGGTTGGTAAAATAAGACTCAAAGCAGTTATATAATTTTATGCCAGAGTAATTTTAATATCAACGTAAGATGTAAATGCTTTTATTTATTCTTAATTTTATTATGGGAACTTTCAAACATACATGGAAGTGAAGAAAAACTATGTAATAGAGTACAACTATGTAATAGAGTTCATCATTATTTTTTGTGTGTTTGTTTGTTTGGTATGTGTTTGGCAAATTGTAGAACCAGAGGAAGGGGCATTCAGATGAAAACTTCAATGCCAAAATCAAACAGAACCGTGTCCTTGTGTGTGCACCATCCAATGCAGCTGTGGATGAACTTATGAAAAAAATTATCCTCGGATTCAAAGAAAAGTGTAAAGATAAGAAGAATCCTTTGGGTATGATACTTACATGGATTTCTAATTTCTTTTTGTTTTCAGTGTTTAGTATGAATGGCTTTAAATGAGAAAGAGCAAACCAATCCTGGCAATAACTTCTACTTGGGGCTGTGGCCCATGTGTATTTGTTGATTCATTTAGCACATACTTTATTGAGCATTTACTTGATGCCAGGCACTGTACCAAGTACTGATTTTTTAACAGTGAAGCCTTCAAGGAGACATACAGTCTAATGAGGAAGAGGACAGGTCAGTGGACAATTACAGCATAGAGTGATAAGTTCCATAACAGGGTTAAAATGGGGGATGTTTCCAGATACCTCAGAGGAGCCCTTGATTCAGTCTTGTGAGAACTAGGGAAGGCTTACGGAGGAAATGCTGTCGAAGATAAAACCTGAAGAGCAAGTAGGAGTTAGCCACAGGAAGTGGGGGAGGTGAGGGAGGGAGACTTGAGCAGGGATTCCTAGAAGTAAAATGGCCCAGGACCAGAGAACCTTGAATGGTTCAGTATAACCAGAATGTAGTAAGCTCCACAAAGGCAGGGGTTTGGATTGGTTCACTGCAGTATCTCCAGTTCCTAGAACAATGCCTGGCCATTAATTGAGGTTCAGCAGAGCTTGGATGACTAAAAAGTCCTAGCACATTAGAGAGTGGTGAACATGGAAGCTTTCAGTAAGCATGGGCCTATATCATTTGTAGTTACTGAGTGCTTCTTACCGTGTGTCAGCAACTCTTGAAGTAATCCTGTGAACTAGGTATTGACCCTCCTATCTGTGTTGTATAGGTGGGGAAACTGAAGCTTAGAGATGTTAAATGCACTATAGGAATGACTTTTTCCAGCAGAACTGGTGAAGAGCATTACTACAGATGATTCAGGACACTTCAGGGAAGACGGGAAATTATTTCTATTTACTTAACCTTAACACTCTTCGTACAACTCATTTTGGGTTATGACTTTGTATTAGACTGCTTTCCTAAGCTCATATGTCTTGTCTTCCCTGCCAAATCTTATTTTCTATAAGGATACCTGACAGTGCCTTTTATCAATTAGGGTTAGATTTGATTGCAAGTAATAGATACTCCAAATACAGCAGCTTAAATGATAGAAGTGTCCTTCCTTGTTACTCAGAAGCACAGAGGTGGGCATTTTGGGACTAGGACCAGAGTTACTGGTTTGGTGACTCTGCTTCAGAGTCTCTGGATACCCAGTCTCCTCCTATCTGTTGCTCCACCATGTGTGGCTTCCATTTCTTAGTGTGCCTCCTGGTCAGGGATAGCTGCTCCAGCTTCAGCAAGGGGGAGAAAAAGATGAGAGAGGAGGAAAGGGAGCATACTAGCCATATTTTAAGGAAGAATCCTAGATGCTACCAGTAGCACCTCTGCTTATATTCTCTTGGCCACACCCAGCTACAGAAGAGGCTGGGACATGTCATCTTTATTCTGAGGGATCAACACATTTTTCTTTTAACTACGTATGTATTACCTACATGTAGAATCCATTTGTTTTTTAATACCTACAGTACATTGTCAGTCTGCAGCTCTCTCCACTTGCCATTCATTACGTTGTGAAATTGATGATTTTATGTATTATTAACTGCTAGAGGGTGTTTCATTGTATGAGTGTGCAATTTATTCATGATCCATTGATGATTTAGATTCTTTTCAATTTTTTATTATTTCAAATTTTATTATAGTGAACATTCTTATAATTGTCCATGTTTGTCCAATCAGGTATAAAAATGCTTACTATCATAGATAAATGAATTGTACTGTGTAGCAGTTAAAAGGAGTACCCTAAAGCACAACGTTCTTAGTCATGTCTCTTGCATATACATGCAGCTTTCTAGGGCAGTGCTTCTCAAATTGTGGATTGTGACCTACTAAGGCAGTGGTCCCCAGCGTTTTTTGCACCAGCGACCGGTTTCATGGAAGACAATTTTTCCATGGACGGGAGGAGGGGCAGTGCGGAGCTCAGGCGGTGAGGCAGGCAATGGGGAGTGGCTGTGAGTAACCGATGAAGCCTGTTTGGCTTGCCTGCTGCTCCTCTCCTGCTGTGCACACCCCCCCCACACACCCATTTCCTAAGTTTCATAGAAGACAGTTTTTCCAGGACATAGATGGCTATAGTCTGTGGCACAGTCCCTAACAGGACACAGACCGGACTGGTACTGATCCATGGTCAGGGGGTTGGGGACCATAGTACCAATAGATTGTAATATCAGTTTAAGGATACCAGGATCAGCATACTTTAAAAAGTTACAATACAACAGAAGAAAATAGAAAAGAAGAGAGTATCAGCAGTGAGGGTAAATACAGGTTGAGTATTCCTAATCTGAAATGTTCAAAAATCCAAAACTTTTTGAGTGCCAATATGATGCTTAAAGAAGTGCTCATTGGTTTATTGGAACAGTTCAGATTTCAAATATTTGGATTAGGGATGATCACCTGGCAAATATAATACAAATGTTACAAAATCCAAAATATCCAAAATTTGAAACACTTCTGGTCCCAAGCATTTCAGAGATTAGGGATACTTAACCTTTATTGTTTTGTGAAATTTGTTTCAGTTGTGTGTGCATACGTGCACACACGTGTGCTGGGTTTCAGTGTAAAGTGTACTTTATATAATACAGGTCAAGGTTAGAAAGTGTTTGTAAAAACACTGGTTTCTAGCATATGCCCAGAAGTGAAAATGGGGGGTTGAAGGTTTTGTACATCTTTAGTTTTCTAGGTAGTGCCAAATTGTTCTTGAAAGTGGTTGCACCATTTTATACTCCTAAGAGCAGTCCCTGTGTGGTGTGCAGCTGGTGTAGTTTTGGTTTTGTTTTGTTTTTGCTTCTTCCCTGTTCTTTTTTTTTTTTTTTTGAGACAGTGTGTCACTCTGTTGCCCGAGCTAGAGTGCTGTGGCGTCAGCCTAGCTCACGGCAACCTCAAACTCCTGGCCTCAAGCAATCCTTCTGCCTCAGCCTCCCAAGTAGCTGGGACTACAGGCATGTTCCACCATGCCCGGCTAATTTTTTCTATATGTTTTTAGTTGTCTAGCTAATTTTCTTTCTATTTTTAGTAGAGACGGGGTCTCGCTCTTGCTCAGGCTGGTCTTGAACTCCTGACCTCAAGCAGTCCTCCCGCCTTGGCCTCCCAGAGTGCTAGGATTACAGGCATGAGCCACCATGCCCAGCCCCTTCCCTTCCCTGTTCCTTTCACACACTGATGAAATTTTACTTACCTGTTCTGTCCCTGGCAGCATGAGGTTAAACACCTTATTAGATATGTTGACACCACAGCAGGGTCAGCACTAGGATGAGGCAAGTGAGTGTCCAGGTTGGATTTTTAAATTAGAGAGCAATGATACCTTCTATGAATAAAGAGAGCTTTTTCTTGTTTTTCACCACTTTCATTTTCACTTCTTTTTACTCCTTCTAGTGGTCCTGGGTGTCCTTTAAGGAAATGCCTCAGACATCTCCCCATTACATATGTTGTTTCCAACTTTTGTATTTATATATATGTGTGTGTGTGTGTGTGTGTGTGTGTGTATCTCCTTTATCAAGTTGAAGAGTTCCTTTCTCATTAAGAGTCCTTATCATAAATGGGTGTTGAATTTTATTGCATGCTGTCTTCCATTGAAATAGTAACGAAGTTTTTCTTTACTCTGTTACTATGGTAAATTACAGTGTTTCTCTGATGTTAAAACAGCTTTAATTCCTAGAATAAGGTCAGCTTGATCTTGTATTGTTTTTAACACATTGCCAAATTGCTAATGTTTTATTTAGGACTTTGCAATTAGTATTCATAAATGAGGCCAGTCTGTAATTTTTCTTTGTCCTAATAGCTTTGTCTAGTTTTAGAATTGAAGTTACGCAGACTTTAAAAAATGAGTTGAGAATTTTTTTATTTGTTGGAATGTTTTGTGTAAGACAGATTATCTGTTCCCTGAAGGTTAATTTGTTACTAGTGTTGTTTTATTTTGTATTTTTTGTCTATTTTTTGACAGAATTGGTACATATTTACTGTTTTAACATCATTAGTAGTTACGTCTATCTATGCAAGTTTTCTAGTTTTGAATGAGTTTTGCTAATTTTTTTTAAGAAAAATTTCTGCTTCAACTAAAGTTTTTGTACATAGGCATAAAATTGTTCATTGCATTCTTATTTTTAAAAATCTCAAATGTATTTGTGATTGGATCCCCTTTGTCACTTTCTGTGTTACATATTTCCTCCCTAAATCTACATGTGTCACAGGCCTATGGTTGGAAAGTATGAGGAGAGAATTTATTTCTAACTCAGCCGAGTCCAGGCCAAGATAGATATGCTTACTTCTCATCTGCTTCTTCCAGGCACCTTTACTTTCTGGTGGACATTAAAATCTAAGCCCCCATTACAGAAATTTCTATATTTTTATTGGAATGGTATTAATAGTTTCGTCAATGTAGACATTTGTCAGACTCATAGAATTAAAGATTTTTAAATCTCTTCATCTTACTGGATGTAAATTATACCTCAGTAATGCTGGTTTAAAGAGCAAAACACACCTAGCACATAGGCACTGATCAACCCTCACCTCACACCCTGCTCCCCCCTCAGGGTTGCCACAGCAGCCCAGGGGCCTTCAAGTCCAGTTTTTCTCTCTGTCTCTCTCTCTTTGGCCTCAAGGAATTTCTTACATTCTTCTGAGCTCACCCCGCAATGTAAAGGATGTCTGTTACAATTTACGAAACATTTCTTGATATTTATAGTTAGTGAGTTTCCAGGTAATCTCTCATCCACGTTTCTGGTGGAAACACAGTGAGTTAAGCAGTTTTTTGTTTATTTTATTCTTTTAGAGACAGGGTCTCGCTCTGTCATTCAGGCTGGAGTGCAGTGGTGTGATCATAGCTCACTGCAGCATGGAACTCCTGGCCTCAATCAGTCCTCCCACCTCAGCCTCCTAAGTAGCTGAGACTATAGGAATACAGGTGTGTGCCGTCACGCCTGGCTAATTTTTTTTTATATAGGCAGGGTCTGGCTATATTGCTCAGGCTAGTCTTGAACTCCTGGCCTCAAGTGATCCTCCTACCTCAGTCTCCCAAGTTGCTGGGATTACAGGGGTGAGCCACCACATCTGTCCAAGGTAAGCAGTTTTCAAAACCCTCAAGTAAATTATGACCAGAGAGGTTGGCCTCAAATTTAGGAGAACAAGCTGAACTAGGATCAAAAATATGCAGTAGATAACTGTAAAAATAAGCCATTCATTCAACGTATGTTTATTGTACTTAATTATGTGCACTGGTATGTTCTAGGCAGGGACCAAAACAAAATATTCTTTTGGGACTTAACAGTGGAAGGAGATTATAAACAAATTACTATATGATGTGTCAGATTGGGATAAATACTGATAAAACTCTGCAGGATTGCTATAATTCAGCCCAGTGAGGCAGTGGGAAATTTTTAGATTAAATAATAATGTGAGATCTGAAATAAAAATTAGGTTAATAGGCAGGTTAAATGGTGTTTGTAGTTGCTAGAATTACTGTACTCAAGAGCTTCTGTCACCTGCGTCCCTTGGATTCTGGAGTAGCAATGTGATGTGAAGCATAGTTTCAAAGATTTCGTACTGAATATTCTGCAAAAGAGGATTTGATGGTCAAATAAGATTCTGTTTTGAAAATTAAAACACGTTATATTATATAAGTCCTTGAAATATTCTGTGGTTAAGAGAACTTCTTTATTTATTTAAATTCACCATTTCCAAAATCTGTTTTCCTATGGGATGTTCTATAGAACAGACTTTGAAAATATTAGTATAATAGACTCTCAGCTCTGCAATGTACTATTTATGTGACCTTGCTAGCTTTTATTAAGTAAAAATGATAAATACTTGCCTCACAGGTTATGAAGAATATCTGAAATAATGTATAAACAGTCACCTGGGTAGTTGCTGGCATCTAGTTGATTGACAGTTCATGTTAGCTCCTTTTCTCTGATTGTTAATATATTTTCTTAGAAATAGATATTATGTAGAGAGACAGGATATTTTAGCAGTGTCCTTATTAATTTTTAAGTATGATTTTTATCAACAGGAAACTGTGGAGATATAAATTTGGTACGACTGGGTCCAGAAAAGTCTATTAATAATGAGGTTCTAAAATTCAGTTTGGACAGCCAAGTTAACCACAGAATGAGTAAGTACATGCTAGTGTTTTCTATATTTCCTTTCGTATGGTAGAAAATCGCTTGGGTACTAAAGGTAATTTGGAGACCCCCAGAAATAATCTAGCTTTGGAAACTAGTTTTCCTTCTCATTGTGTTTGTGTTTGTGTGTGAGTTTGTTCGAATTAACATACAATTTTTTATTTTTATTAGAAAAAGACTTACCTTCTCATGTTCAGGATATGCATAGAAAAAAGGATTCTCTAGATCATCAACTAGATGAGCTTTCCCGTCAGCGAGCTTTGTGCCGAGGTGGACGGGAAATACAGGTATCTAAACATTTCTTAATATTCTTTAGATAATAACTCATAGGTATAAAAACTAGCTGATGAGTATGTGATACCCTTCTTTTATTAGGGAATGGCATAATTCATATATAAAACTATGTACTAAAGTGGTATGTCTTTATATCAGGTGTTAGCAAACTTCTTTATAAGGGCAAGTTAGTAAGTATCTTAGGCTTTGTGGACTATGTGGTCGGTCTCTGTTGCAGCTACTCAACTCTGCTTTTGTAGCATGAAAGCAGTCATAGATAACACATAAACAAATGGATATGCCTATGTTGCAAAAAACTTTATTTAAAAAAATAGGTGATGCGTTGCATTTGGCTTGTAAACTGTACTGCTTTATATTAAAGCTATACTAAATGTATTAGGTATCTTTCAGGTGTAAGTTAAAGAAACCCAGTTCAAATTAGGTTAGACAAAAAGGGAATTTTACTGACTCATATACCTGGGAAATCCAGGAGTATATTAGCTTCAACATGGGTGGATGCAGAGGTTCAAATGATATCATTTCTCCACTCCTTGATTGATTTTTTTCTCTGTGTCAGCCATTTCTTCTCCAGGAGAAAATAAGTATCAACATTTCTGGGCTCTATAATCCCAGCTTAGAAATCCCATAAGGAGAGAAGGTCTCTCTCCCAGCATCCATGCTTCAATTCCAGGGAGGGACTTTGATTAGTCCTTGGGTGGACAAGCAGTCCTAATCCCTGTTTTTAAGGGAGTAGGTGCCATGATTTGCCAGACCTGTATTATAGGCCCATCACTGTGGCCAGAGGAATGATTGGGGTGTGATTGACAACATTATTTGAACCACCTAGAAGTTAGTGAAGGAATGATGTTCCAAGGGTTAGCATGCTAAGCAGACAGATAGCATACATGCAATACATATGACATAACTGAATCTTACACAGCAATACAGAAAGTGTGTCAGGACTTTACTGGTAAAGAGAAAACAAGCTGGATTAATACGTGTTTCATTGGTAAAATATAGACTCACTCTTAAAATGTGAGGCAGTCCATTGGAAAGCATTTTAAAAGGCTTGGTTTTATCTCTAGTCTTAACTTAAACAAAAAACTTGGTTTAGTTTTAATGATGGCATTCCAATTCTTTCTAGAGGCAAGAATTAGATGAAAAAATTGCCAGCGTTTCTAAAGAAAGGCAGGAACTTGCTTCTAAAATTAAAGAGGTAAGTAGTTCACCTATAGCATTGTGTTGATGTTTCTTTTTTTATTTAATTATGAAATGGTTCAGACTACCTATGGACTTTTCTCAGTTACACTTTAAAATGTTTATTATGAAAAATTGCAGACATCTATGGAAGTGGAGAAAATGGTGTAATTATGTTTATTTACGTTACATTTGTTTCTTTAACCTAAGAATGAATTCTTATCACCATCTGAGATTTTAAAGAAAGAAGTGATTATAAATTATCTTTTTTCTGTTTTAGGTCAGGAAAATATTTAAAATCCCTCTTACAAGGTGTTCTATTTCTGCTTTCCACCCATTGTAGAAACCAGTTATAATAATCAGATAGTTAGTGAAAATAGGTTTATGGGTATTTTCCCTATTAAAAAGAAAGAAAATCACCTGTGTGAGCTTTAGGACCAAGGGGGTAACTGTGGGCTTTCCAGTGCTCCAGCCTGGATAGAGTAAAGTGATGGTGGGTAGGATTTGGGATAAGAAAGTACAGCACTTTCTTTGTTCGTTTTTGCAATTCTTGTTTTAGAGCATTAACTCTGTATTTGTCTTTGGTCATCAGAATCCTGTAACATGTATAGCTTTTTCCCAATATTCTTTGGATGTAAAAATAGCAGATAAGGTTTAGACTAAGTGAAGCTAGACTGAGTCAAATGTATGTCATGACCCTCAGAATGCAGCCCTAATCAGACCGAGCAAGGTTGGGGAGGGAGGGTAATTGTAACCAGAGATGTGTTACAAGTATTCTTGAGCTGAGGTTTTTCTCTCGAATTGTATTATTAGCCTTCTCTATATGGCTAAATAAATACAATTGAATTTAATGCATATTTCCATTAGCAGTTTGTTTTTATTTAAACTAAAAATTACGTGAAAGCTCTTTATTAAAATTTTAAACTGAGTGCAAAATCTTCTCAAATTTAATGATGTTCACAAGCGTTGTGGTTTTTGCTGCTCATTACACGCGTTCTGTGGACCATTGACTTAGTCATGCTTGGCACTTTTACTCACTAGATGGCTGAGGAGAGAGCTGACAGCGCTTTGCCCTGTACGTTGTGGAGGGCCACAGTGCCACGCTCTTGAGCTCCATGGTCCAATATACAGCAGAGATGAATCACAGCTGCCTCTCAGTAGCAGAAGTAGGCAAACTGAATCTCTGATAAGAGTACCAATGTATTAATGTGAGCATTACGTGGTACACACTCTGAGGGGCCATTTACGTTGTCTGACAGAAAAATATATGTTCAACCTTAGTTCTAACTCTGGTTTTACTCAGATAATTGTTTCACAGCTTAGTAGAATACTTCAATCTCTACTTAAATTCTGACTATATGTATCTGGCTACAAGAAGGATTGTAATCTACTTTGACCAAATCAAACCTTGAATAAATTTTTTTTAAGCAGCACTTAAATCATTTTCTGTGCTTAGACTGCAAAACATAGTATTTTTTCTGGTTTGTTTCTGATTATCTTGAATGCTTCTGTTATTTTCTAGATTTCAGGTTTCCCCCTATCTTTTACTAAATATTTTTCTGTCACATAATAAATCGTGGATGTTTTGTAGTAAAAATAGGCCTGTCATAGTCAAGGGTTTATGTGCACCTGCATATAGATTAACCTTTATTTGTTCTCTTAGGTTCAAGGACGCCCACAGAAAACACAGAGTATCATCATCTTAGAGTCCCATGTCATCTGCTGCACATTGAGCACAAGTGGTGGTTTACTGCTAGAGTCTGCTTTTCGTGGGCAAGGGGGTGTTCCCTTCAGTTGTGTCATTGTTGATGAGGTCAGTGAGCAGGGGGCCATACAACTTTGACTAGTAACATGAAGAGTGAGTCTTACATGAATTGTGGCTGCTGAGATGTTGATAAAATGATTTTTTTTTTTTTTTTTTTTTTTTTGAGACAGAGTCTCACTGTGTCGCCCGGGCTAGAGTGCCAGGGCATCATCCTAGCTCACAGCAACCTCAAACTCCTGGGCTCAAGCAATCCTCCTGCCTCAGACTTCCAAGTAGCTGGGACTACAGGCATGCGCCACCATGCCCGGCTAATTTTTTCTAGATATTTTTAATTGTCCAATTTCTTTCTATTTTTAGTAGAGACGGGATCTCGCTCTTGCTCAGGCTGGTTTCGAACTCCTGAGCTCAGACAACCCGCCCGCCTCGGCCTCCCAAAGAGCTAGGATTATAGGCGTGAGCCACTGCGCCCGGCCGATAAAATGATTTTTTTGTATCCGATTTTTACCTCCCATTACGTGTGTATTCCCTTATCATGTAATATGCTGCTAATTACCAGTGTCGTTAAAATTGCTTCCCTAGTATTGGGATTATAGTCTTAAGGATGACTAATTGTTTCTAACAAAATCTGTGCTGGGTGCTAGCTCCTGCTTGGAATATCTCTTGAAGTAGGAATACCTTTTGAAGTAGTTTAATACAGCTTTGACCCACAGTGTTTTCAACGTGCATCCTTTATTGCTAGCTCATTCTTTGAGTAAACATTTATTGGGTACCTACCATTTGCTAGAATGTAGAGTCAGAAGACAAAAGAGAAGGAGCATGAGATACCAGAGAATTGATCCAGAAGACCCAAGATCTAATATTCACCAGAATGAAAGGACAGTGGAAATGATTAGATAATTGAAGAAAATGTCATTGAGTTGAAAAGAAACTTGAGTCTTGTGATTGAAGAGGCCTGCTGGGAAACAAAGAAGAAAGATTAGGGAAAACACACAGGCACACCTAATGAGATATTTGAACTTCAGAAAGTTCTAAAAGAACATTAGAAGAGAAGAAAATTTTCTCAGGCTCATGCCCAACAGGAACAGAGAACATAAACCTAGAGCTTACATGGCCTTCTAACTTGTGGCTAGTTCCTAAGTGGTAGTGGCTTCCATGGTGGTTGACTTCAAATTTGTGTGTGTGTGTGTGTGTGTGTGTGTGTGTGTGTGTGTGTGTTTAAGGGTTTTTTTTTTTCCTAATGAAAGAAAATACTCTTTTTTGATATTTGGTACAGAAGGAGAATGTGGTACTTTTATGAATGCTTAGAACTTTAATTAAAGTATGTATGGATAAATTAATAGCAAAGATAATTAAGACAATTTCTCCCTCTGCACTTTCTTACCAAGGCTGGGCAGTCTTGTGAAATTGAGACTCTTACTCCGCTCATCCATCGCTGCAACAAGCTTGTTCTGGTAGGAGATCCTAAACAGCTCCCTCCCACAGTTATTTCTATGGTAAGTT
The DNA here is from genome assembly GCA_963575035.1 of Avahi laniger. Taxonomy (NCBI): domain Eukaryota; kingdom Metazoa; phylum Chordata; class Mammalia; order Primates; family Indriidae; genus Avahi; species Avahi laniger. Next base: position 20,287 of record CAUYSK010120566.1, read on the forward strand.
TTTTCATGTTCAGGTTGCTTTAAGGTGGAAGGGGCTCTTTTTTGTTGTTTTCAGGAGGGGATATCTTTCTTGAATTGACATCTCTTATTTGGAGGGAAAGGTAGGGAATGACAGAAACGAAGACCCCAAAACCACTTTTTAAGTCTTAATATGTTTAAAAAAAAATCCCTGGGCCGGGCGCGGTGGCTCACGCCTGTAATCCTAACACTCTGGGAGGCCGAGGCGGGCGGATTATTTGAGCTCAGGAGTTCGAGACCAGCCTGAGCAAGAGCGAGACCCCGTCTCTACCAAAAATACAAAGAAATTAATTGGACAGCTAAAAATATATAGAAAAAATGAGCCGGGCATGGTGGCGCATGCCTGTAGTCCCAGCTACTCGGGAGGTTGAGGCAGAAAGGATTGCTTGAGCCCAGAAGTCTGAGGTTGCTGTGAGCTAGGCTGACGCCACGGCACTCACTCTAGCCCGGGCAAAAGAGTGAGACTCTCTCTCAAAAAAAAAAAAAAAAAAATCTCTGAAAGTATCCCTTTGCTCATAGTTGTGCTTCTGTGTCTGTGTGTGGCAGGAGCGTGTGGCAAGACCAGAAGCCTGTGGACGGTTAGGCTCTTTCCCATTGGGAAAGGAGGGTACAGATATTTTAAAGGCTGAATTGGATTTATTTAAATAACACAAACACCAAAACAATAATAAAAGAACTTTAAAAACAAGGAAAAGAATCCCAACCTCCTGATTTTTGTTTAACTATGTGCAAATTTGAGGAAAACACTATAAAAAGAAATTATTTTTGGAGTACATTTCCAATTTTAGAATAGAACATTCTGTAGTACAAAAAAGTGTCTGTGCTTCTTGCATCATCTGAAAGCAAAGATGGCAGGGAAAAAAGGATTAATTGTGAACTCTGCCAATGGGGAGATAAGCACCTCTAGATTGTGGTTCACTCTACTTTGTTTTTTTTTAAATCTCACTGAAGATGTCTCCTAGAAATGCAAACCAGAATCAGGACTTAGTAGATGTTTGAGATAATCTGAATAGGTCTAGACCGTGGTTTTGAAATTTAGTAAAATTTGTATTTTTTTAATCACATAGATTATTTATACAAATATAGAATAATGGCATCATAAACAATCCCAAAGAACAGATCATTTTCACAGTATTTCTGTTGAAGTGTGAAATGCATGCATGTGGTTTTTGTTGTTAGTGGTTTTTGACTTGGGAATTATTCATAATGATAGTGCAGTTCTTTGTATGATATCTGAGCACAGATGCCTGATCATGCTGGGGTATAGCCCAGAAGCACACTTGTCAATGAGTGAAAACCTATGTCTTTAGGGAAGAACTGCTGCAGGTGACTTTTTGTTCTTGGAGAATAGTGAAGAGCAAACTCTGTACAATATTTTTTCAAATAATGCAATATTTCAAAAATCTCCTGATTTAACTTCTTGAAGGGCCTCAGCATGTAATGAAAAGGAACTGTTAATGGGCCTCAACTTTACTGATTGATAAAAACAGCAAATGAGAAAAATCTATCCATTTTTGCTTTTTTTTTATTATACAAATAAAACAGGCTTATTGAGGAAAATTCAGAAAATAATTACAGGGGTCATTTCCACAACACGCCTTTCTAATCACCTATTTCTAGGGATAATTACTGTGAACAGTTTGATGAGTATTTTAACAGATTTCACTGGGCATTTGTGTATGCATTTATTCATGTTTTTCAGTATATATTTATTGAGTGCCAACATAATTCAGGCACTATTTCAGGTTTTGGGGTTATGACAATGAAGAAAATAGACAAAATCATTGCCCTAGTGGAGCTTGCATTCTAGGGGATAGTAGACAGTAAATAAGTTAGTGAAATATGGTATATAGTGATTATAAGCTTTGTATACATGTATATGTATGTGGGTTTGGTTTTGTTCAAAGGTGACAGAATCATTCTGTGCAGAATTGGCTTTTTTCAGATCAGGGACATCCTTCCATGTTAGAATATATAAATCTACGTCATTTTGTAGGATGGACTAAGTTTTTGTCTGGAAGTAGATGTGTTATTTTGTATAAGTCCTTTTTCTATTTCCTGAAAGAGAAGATTCAAGATTAGGTTTTGGGCTAACTCGAATAGATAAACTTTTAGGGAAGTGGATGAAATTGTCAAATATCTGTTAGTAATTATTTTATTCAGTTACACAGACCTATTTAAAATCACACTTATAAATAATATATTAATTAAGAATATTGCCCTTTTTCCCACTCTCATAGTTTGTGAAACAGGTATGTTCAAACTTTGCATACACATCTTCAATACCAGTGTCTTCAGCATTACTCACGAAGATTCCATCATCTTAGCACACTTTCAGAGCACATTTTTACCTCTAGGTTATTTAAGACATAATCCTTTCTGAATCTTTGCATCGTGCTGTCATTGAAAAGTATATCCCAAAGCACAACTGTGATAACATTAAAACAGTTTTCATTTGTCATTAAGGTCACTGTTTTTCAGATTGCAGGTTATAACCTATTACTTGCTTTGTGAACTCAATTTAGTATGGGTTTGAGCATCCCTAATCTGAAAATTTGAAATACTCCAAAATCCAAAACTTCTTGAGTGCCAACGTGATGTTCAAAGGAAATGTTCGTTGGAGCATTTCAGATTTCAGATTTTCAGATTAGGAATGCTCATGCTGTAGGTCTGGAGTGTGTCTCCTCCACTGGAATCTGAGTTTTGTGAGATTTGATCTTACTCACTGTAGCAATCTCAGCATTCCACGTTGTAGGTGCTCAGTACTTACGAGATGGATGGACGAAGAACTTGGTCTTCAAAAGGCTTGTTTGCAATGGCAGTCAATATTTCTTTTTGTAAGGGCAAACCCCAGAAATTATTGTTAAAATCTGTGTTACTTGTCTTTGCTTCTTATATTAGTGATTCTTTTGGTTGGCATCTGTTAGCATCAGAATAGCGTTGGTTGTAACCATTCACAAGATTACATCTCTTTCATAAGCAGTGTGTAGGTATTCTAAATAAAGAGAAAATACCTCAACTTACTATATTCAGTATTCATGGCTTTTTGAGAATCAAAGTCAGAAACCTCTCCTTTCTCTGAATCTATGGTGGTTGGTAGTCTTATGCCACCTGCACCTTGGCCACGTACATGTTAAGCTCAGTAATTGTATTTCCAGCAATGGGAAAAGTATAAATGAATTCTTGGAAATTATTGCCTTATTTTTCCCCTCTCAGAAAGCACAAGAGTATGGCTATGACCAATCAATGATGGCTCGCTTCTACAAACTACTGGAAGAGAACGTGGAACAGAACATGATCGGCAGACTGCCTATTCTACAGCTTACTATTCAGTACAGGATGCATCCAGACATATGTCTCTTCCCTTCTAATTATATTTATAACAGAAGCTTGAAAACAAATAGGTGGGTTCCCTGCATTGCTTGTGAGCTTATTTTATTTGTAGCTATTTAGGAAGAATAGATACTTTACTGTAGTTTTTTAAATAAAAGATCATGCTGATTACAGCAAATATGGATAAAAAAGAAATGGAAAAAAATCATCCATATTTATACTACCGGAAAATAATCACCGATGACATTTTGGTATATCTACTTCCAGTCCTTTTATTATGCATATCCTTTTTTTTTTTTTAACATTTTTTCTGTGTAAGAGGTTTGGGAAAAAGTTGGACCATATTCTACAATAATGTATTATGATATGCTTTTTTTCATTTATCATGAGTAACTTTCCAGTCATAATTGTTTAGTTTTTTTGTTTGTTGAGACTGAGTCTGAGTCTTTTCACCTTGGCTAGAGTGCAGTAGTGTCATTGTAGCACATAGCAGCCTCCAACTCCTGGGCTCACGTGATCCTGCCTCAGCCTCTGAAGTTAGCTGTGACTACAGGCATGTGCCACCATGTCTGGCTAAGTTTTTTCTGGGTGGTTTTTTTTTTTTTTTGTGAGACAGGATCTTGCTCATCAGGCTGATCTCAAACTCCTGAGCTCGAGCAGTCCTCCGGCCTTGGCCTCCCAGAGTGCTAGGATTACAGCCGTGAGCCACTGCACCCAGCCATAATTGTTATATTTTAATGTCATATTTTTCCCTAGCAGTAGAATAGAAATAAAATCCATTTTGTACCTTTCTCAGATACACGTCTATAAAAGAAGTTCCCTCCCTCATATGGAAAAAATGGTAGTAATGATAATAAAAGGTTTTCTTATAACTCAACTTACATTCTGAATGGTGGCTGCTTTTTTATAGACAGACAGAAACCTTTCGATGTTCATCAGACTGGCCGTTTCAACCTTACCTTGTGTTTGATGTCGGAGATGGTTCAGAAAGACGGGATAATGAGTATGTTCTCTTCCTGCTTTGGTCCCCACTGATGATCCCGAAATTATTGCATTATTTTTGTCCCTATTTATATTAAAACATTTTCCACACACGTCTCTCTGCCCAGTGCCAGGGTCCAGTCATTTTTACTTAGCTATGTTGAAGCTTCTCCTCTTTTCTGTATATTGGAGATAGTATTACCTAACATGAGGTAAATAAGCACTTGAGTAGGTTCAGGTTGAGATCACAGCAGTAAGTGAAACAACAGATGTGGCCCCATTGCAAGATTATTGTGGTCTAATGTGGAGGCAGACCTTAACTAGGTGATTGCCTAGGTAAGCAGTTGTACCAATTGGGTTCAGTACCGCGAAGAATAAGTATGGACTCAATTGAATTAAGGTGTGAACAGGAGTAAGGCAGTAGAGACAGGTTGGACAGTATTGGGGTTGTGAATAAGGGAATGTGTTCAGGTGGTCTCTAAATGACAGCAAGAAGGAATTTTGGTCTTGCTGGATAGTAGCAATGTAAGAAGAAGCAGGGATTCTTCTGAGAGAGTAGAGGAGTGATAGTCTGGAGGCAGCATTTGTTAGCACCAGTACAAACCCTGCCTCTCTATGATGAAGTATGAGGACATACAAATTCCACTTCCATGTCATGAGAGGGTTGCAGAGCAGGTGGTGTCCTCACGTGAGAATCAGATATTATTTAAGATAGGTTGGGGGAAGTCACATTCATTGCAGATGTTAAAAATACAGAGGAGGAGTTGGCCATGGGATTGCACTGCTCAAAGGATTACAGTGTAAAGGTTTTAGTGGGGCCTGTTGGAGGAGAGCAAAGGACTGAGAGTTGAGCCCCAGAGCATTACGAGGATGGAAAGTCATGAGAGAAATGCTGACCAGAGAGGTGAATACTGACCTGAGCAGCAACCAAGGAAAATGAAGAGATAGCTAGCTGTCTATATACTAAATCTCCAGGTTAGGATAACTGGGTATTTAAGGCTCTTAAAGTGAGACAGGTAAGGTAGCCTCAGGAATAAAGGTGTAGGTGCAGTACGTGCCCTGGTGTTGGTATTTGTTGGATCTGGTTTGGAAATGAAGGAATACGTGCTTCAGGGAGAAGGTTGGGAGTGCAAGATATGAGGCCAGTGAGGACGACAACGAGAACGTGAGCCTGCCACAGGGCCCCATGTTGTTCAACTCTGGGGGCCACGTCATTCACACTTAGTCTGTGTGGATACGACATCTTCGTCGTGTGGTGCGCGGTCTGTATGGCCAGTGGTGGGGAATTAAGGAAAGAAATATATCTAAAGCATTTTCTCCGTAAATCTAAGTAAGCATTTTCTAAGATAGTAAGTCTTTAATTCATGTTATCTATTTATTGTTTAAATCTTCATTCTTGAAGTGTTCCTTACTATTGGCTATCCCTGTTTTAACAGATGAAGAAATTGGTTCCTAAACTTCAGTTGATTCAAAATTCCTCTTTCTCTACAACTTCGTTTCACTGGGCAGTTATTTTTATATTTATTCATATGTACAGTATTAATGCTCACAACAGCCTCTTTGAGTCACTACTGGCTGAATAAAAGATGAAACCTCTCTGCCTGCCCTTTACTGTAATGGGAAACAAATGAAGTAGAACTTAAGTTAACACTTGGACTGCTGTTAGTTTTGATGTGTTGTGTTTTCTTTTTCCATCTTATTTAGCTCATATGTAAATGTTCAAGAAATAAAACTGGTGATGGAAATAATTAAACTTATTAAAGACAAAAAAAGGGATATTACTTTTCGAAACATTGGCATAATAACCCATTACAAGGCCCAGAAGACAATGATTCAGAAGGATTTGGACAAAGAGTTTGATAGAAAAGGGTGAGGTATTTTTATAAATATTTCCAATTTTCCTATTGAATTAGAAGAGAGGGGATAGAAGGAAAAAAGAAAAGGAAACTTAACTCCAGAAAGTGTTCTCACGTCATGTAAAGTGGTGATAGACTGCAAGGAGACAGGGCTGCTGGCTTTCGTAGACTCGTGCTGTGTAGATACGCTTGTGGTCCCTGCAGACAGGATGCTTACTGGCAGTTGGAATGTCAGCATTGTACTTGACAGTGGAATTGACTGAGAAACTTTCCAGGTCTTTTCCCTGTAGCTCCATGACTTGTTATTCTAAATTCTTCTTTTTTTCTTTCTTTCTTTTTTTTTTTGACGGAGTCTCGCTCTGTCACCTGGGCTAAAATGCAGTGGCCTCAGCCTAGCTCACAGCAGCCTCAAAACTCCCATGGCTCAACAGTTCTCCTGCCTCAGCCTCCTGGGATTACAGGCGCACGCCATGATGCCCAGCTAATTTTTCTATTTTTAGTAGAAAGGGAGTCTCACTCTTGCTCAGGCTGGTCTCCAACTCCTGAGCTCAAGGGATCCTCCTACCTCGCCCTCCAAAGTGCTAGGATTACAGACTTGAGCCACTGCACCCAGCCTTCTAAATTCTAATTTTAGCCAGACTAGAAGTCACATTTCACTTTGAATAAATTATTTAACCTTTTTATTGCCTTTATGTATAGAGTGAAGATCATGTTTTTGTCTCCTTCTTAACTCAACAATAAAATTAAAGACTAAATTTTGGAAATCCATTACTTCAAAAGTTTCTTAATTTGGAAACACAGACTACCAAAATTGACTCTAGAAAAAAATGGAAAATCAGACCTATATTATAAGTAAAGAGATATTAGTGATGAAACATCTCCCAAAAATGAAAAGCCTAGGACTAGGCTTCACTGGTGAACTCTACCAAATATGAAAATAAGAATTAACATCAGGCAGGGCGCGGTGGCTCACGCCTGTAATCCTAGCTCTCTGGGAGGCTGAGGCAGGCGGATTGTTTGAGCTCAGGAGTTCGAAACCAGCCTGAGCAAGAGCGAGACCTCGTCTCTACTAAAAATTAGAAAGAAATTAATTAGACAGCTAAAAATATATAGAAAAAAAATTAGCCGAGCATGGTGGCGCATACCTGTAGTCCCAGCTACTCGGGAGGCTGAGG
>CAUYSK010120567.1:0-13788 GCA_963575035.1 Avahi laniger
TTCCTGAGAATGTCTTTAGGTCAGATTTGTATGTAACTTGGATCCCTGATGAACAGTGCACATATGTAATAATAATAACAATACTATAATGGCTCATATGTTATAATAACAATATGGTGTAATAATAGTAATACCCCTGTACTATAATAAGTTACAGAAACTAGTGTACTCTTTCTTTTAATTCAAATAAACAGAAACTCATACAAACAGTTTAGACAGGAGATAGCAAAAATTTCAAAAAAGAATATTAAAGGTTAACACTCACCTAATGTTGTATCAATGCTAGGCTAATAGAAATGTTATGTTTATTTTGGTCTTCTAATCAAATCAATAATAGCCTTTCCATTTCAATAATTAATCCACTATGCTGCTTATTACTGACTGATGCTTTAATTGGAGCACTGCCTTTTACATGTTCCATTATTCTCACTTCATCTTTTACAATTGTCTGATAGTCGAGCACTGAAGCCTAATGCTTTCCCAATGAATGATGACCTCCAGCCTTTCTCTGAACGCTTATTTCTACTTTTGTTTCCATTGCAATCACCTTTCTCTTCCCTGCAGGCTCACCAGGACTTGCAGTGAACTTTCCTTTTGGAGACATGGTCATAAGGGTAAACACAGACTCATAAAATTGAATAAAAATGTTAAGACAAAAGTGATGCTGTGCTTAAGCAGCCATGTAAACGATGAGACTAGCCACTAGCATAAAGATGCTGCATCAGTGAACTGCTTACACCATGTGGTTTGTTGACACACGCGGAAGAAGCTGGTTCCCAAGTTATTCATATAATTATTTAATTATAAATTATCCTTATGGAGAGTCTTGGGAGCCCATTCGTTAAGTATAGAATGCTGCAAGTCAGGTCATGTGTAACCCAAGGACTGCCTGTAATTCTTAAATTTTATTTAGTGACTTCACATAAGTGAAATAATTCACCAAGTCACCTTATTTTACTTGAACCTTTTCTTGATTTTTACAACATATTCAGCTATGACCTAGAGAAATCAAACATGATTGGTTACATAAATGGACTGTAGAAGAACTCCAATAGTCATGTATGGACGAAACTAATACTCTCTCATGCAATAATACTTTTTTAACATTTTGAGAACCCACAGGACATTAGCACTTGCATAATTCTTTTCCTATTTAAGAGATTAACTCTTATAAAGTATACAAGATATAAGATACAGAAAGAATTAATGCACAAGAAATGAAGTGAGATTCAAATCAAAGTGTTTTCTTTGCCTTTCTTTTTTCTCAGTGTATACACAGAGTTGAGAAGTCTATGCTAAGTCAATGGAAGCAAGCTTTACTCCTTTTCAATTTCGAAAAAACATAGTTCAACCCTTTTCAGCTTGAATCACTGTTGCCTGTGAAATGCAAGATCAACACTAGGGTGATCACATGGCAGTAATACTCTCCAGGAATTAGGGGGATGGGGGAGTAAACCCGCAACTAAAGGACACAGAGAAGCATTGCGGGGGGAAGGCCATGACTTTAACCCTCGCTTGGGTGAGGCAAAGACATAAAGTGTAACCATAATGTTTGTACCCTCATAATACCCTGAAATACAAAAAAAGAAAGAAAAATCCAAGATAATCAAAACCTGACAAATTTAATTGTTTTATACCCATACCCTCTGACCAAAATAATGGCTAAACAAAAATGGGATGCTTATAAGTTGAGGAAGTATATACATCCAGTTTGGTTCTACTACCTTTAATTATATTGACTTTTTGTCTGGTACTCATTTGGATTTTGCTTTGTTTTCAGAGTACGATATTTGCTCTCCAGATGGATCACTTCACTGCTGGACTCGTTGATTACCTGAACTTGGTTTTTGTTTCAGCTGATGTTCTTTTGGCTTTGGTCAACTTTGTTCCAAAACACAGCATCAAAGATGTACAGTGGCTGTTAAGAGATGCTGCATTGCACTCTTGGTCCTTTGGTTACCACCTAGCCCAGGAATTTCTCCTGCCTGACTGAAGAAACAAAATAATCTGTAGTGGAACTTGGCTTGCTACAATGTAATCTGTAGTGGAATTTGGCTTGCTATTATGGAGCTAGGCTCTGGTGCCTCTGACATAACCACCCTACACCTTCCTTTATTTTCAGACTTCACAACTGGAATTCTGCCTCAATTCTCACCTGACTTGTGCTTTAATATTCTACAGGGACTAAGTCCTAGTCTACTGGACCATTTGCAATGTTGACTTAAATATACTGGTGAAAGAACATGAAGGTCAATTAAACTGCCTGTCTCCCCTGTCAGTAGATGGGCTCATGCTGTAAATCTACTGATTATCCATTGAGGTACAGTTGGCCCTCCATATTAGTGTGTTCCACATCTGTGGATTCAACCAGCCATGGATCAAAAATATTCAAGAAAAAAAATCTGTACTAAACGTGTACAGACTTTTCTTTTGTCATTATTGCCTAAACAATACAGTATAACAACATTTTCATAGCATTTACATTGTATTAGTAATCTAGAGATAATTTAAAGTATATAGGTGGATGTGCTTAGGTTATATGCAAGTACTATGCCATTTTATATAAGGAACTTGAGCATCCACAGATTTTGGCATCCATAGGGGTTCTGGAACAAATACCCCATGATACTGAGGGACAACTGTACTGTCTGCCTCCCATAATCCCAATATCATATCCCTCTCACCAGATTGAATTCTCTTGGAGATTGATGCCTGCATTTGCCAAAGTCAGGTTTGAAACATACCATGGGGCACTGGGCCAGTCTTCTTCTGCCTCCTGCCTTGGACAAGCAATCTGTTCTCTCCCCAGATGCCTAGGTATTAGAAATTCTCAACATGTTTCATGTAGAAATGCATCTCAAGTATGCCACAGGTGATATTTCTCCCAGTATTACCTACCTTCCTTCTATTCAATTCCTAAAATTACCCAGACTATTCTCAGGTTCATGTATCCTTCTGATCTCAATCTCCTTCCTCCATGAACTCTCCTTGCAACCCTTTAGAAGACTGACTTACATATTTAATTCAGCATTCTCCAAAACCCAAGAAATTAGTGAAATACCTCTGCATTTCTGATTCATGTTATCTATAAGAATCGATTCAGGCATCTATAGAAAAACTACGCAATTCAAACTATATAGATTCCGTTCAATATTTGAACAAAAAAGCTTACTACAATCAAATCATTTGAAAAATATCCCAAATAAATTCAAGAACATGGTAAGTAGGATAACAAAGATGTAGCTAAAATTCTCTTTCTAAAATCTGTATCAAAAGGAAATATAATGGTATGTAGATAAAAAAATGTGTTTAAATCTTCATAAATATATTAACAGGAAAGAAGCTGCTTTGATTACATTTATTAACACCTATACCTAACCTACATTATGAAAACTATAAGATCTGTACACGTTTTTTTTTTTCTGTGAGGGTATTAAAATGCACAGGTACTGAAATATTTCATTAATTTTCATTATTTTTGCTGAAGGTTATAAAAACTGACACACAGAGTTTTAAAAATTCATGCCATAATAAGAGACTTACCTTTCAGTCTCCCTCTCAAAAACACAAGGTCAGGGCCTTAATCCACCTAGCAAATTTGTGATTCATCAATCTCTCATGAATCATCTGGTCTTCAAGGTTGCTTCTAGGTTCTACTAAAAGCACTGTACTTCATTTACATTTACCTCTACAGGACAAATGATCTTGTATTGTTATATACAGCTAGATTCTAAAGGAGGTAAATACAATGATGATTTTGCAAAACTGCTATGATGTGATTTTCCTGACTTCGTACTCCCCATCCTGTTACTCTTCTTCTCCTTCCTATTTCTTTGATATCATGTGTTTTTTTTTTCTTGCCACACACACATCACCCTACCTTCTCCTATATCATGCTGGCAATATGGATGTGAAAGCAAAATATCTTGAATCTTGAGTTTAAAAAATTGTTGTCTTTTAAATTTAGGGAAAGAGGTGTATAGTATTTATAATATGTTATAGTTTAATGCATTGAAATATTAATTCATTAATCATGTATTAAGCCTTTATCATATAGTCTGTTCAGCAAGCTTTTTCTTTATTTTGGGAAATATTTTAGGAATTGTAACTGTTCATAGAAAATTTGATGGAAGGAAGAGTAAGATAGAGAAAAAATTTAAAAATTAAGGAAATAAGCAGGGATAGGTTATTGATATTGCTATTCAGAGTGATACCGCTATTCCTGTGGGTTCAGTTCTCTATTTTTCATAGTACAGAAAACAGATTTCTCCGTACTTCATAAACCTCATTTGCAGAAACCAACTCTAGAAAATTAGAGAAGAGTTCTATTTCCATAGAACATTCTGTCTTTGAATAATCTGATGTAAAAATTAGTACAATTGATGATATATACACCAGCTCACCAACAGCTGCACTGTTTAACATAACCAGTTACTAATTTTATATATAGCTCCTAAGATACATTAGAATGATAGACATAAATGAACAAAACTTGTTCTATTTTCCATTATTTTTTAAAAAATATTTATCCCATCCTTTAAATCTGCGGTGCCCAAGCCCCAGGTCAGGGCTGGTATCTGTCTGTGGCCTGTTAAAAACAGGGATGTGCATCGTCGCCTGAGCTCCGTTTCCCCATTCACCTCCCATGCCCCCTCCCCATCCTCATCCATGGAAAAATTGTCTTCCATGAAACCAGTGTCTGCTGCCAAAAAGGTTAGGGATTGCCGCTTTAAATGATAACATGTATACTCCTTAATAATAATCCAAACACTTTGACCTCTAAACTTCTTGTCCACATAGTTATCATATGGCCAATTATTGAGAGAACTTGGAATACCAAAATATTTTTCAGTATCATTTTCTATATTTGAAGATGTTCAAGCCTGCCTAAGTATTCTATTTATCTCTTGGGGGAAGACATGTCATTTTTATAAAACTAATGGGAAATAATCCTCATTGGGATGTAAACAGGCAGAAATAACTTATTGCTAGCTGGAAATCAGTTTTCTCATCTAAGATAACAAGGTCTTGTGAATACCAATAACAATGGACAAAATCTTCTCAGAATTTGCCATTAAGAATAATTCACCTAATTACTGTGATCTGATCACTGTACATTGTATGTATTGACACACTATGTATGCCATGAATATGTATAATATGATTTGTCAATTAAAAAATAAAATTTATTTTAAAAAAGAATAATTTACTAATTTGGATAAGAAGCATACAGACTATGTATTTTGCTCCACCATTAAGATCTTAGGGAGACATTCCATCAAGCTAGTAATCAACATTTTGCTCCTAATTTAAAATGTACTGAAAAGAAATCAAAACAAAAGATTTGTTATTTCAATCCATAGCTACCAAAGGCTATACCTCTCTTTTTGGTTTCGGGTGATAATACTTGTGCTGTAGTGCAGTAAATTACATGCTGGTTAGAGTTCAGCCACTAAAGCCAAATTATTAGCTAATTTACACTTGAGGATGAAAATCTGGAATGGCATGCTGGCTTTAAATCCTTCCAATACAGAAAAAAAAAATTCCTAATAAAAGAAATATATGTAGATGAATTACCAACTTTTCATGCTGTAAATTTGCAATAACAATAATTTCTGTCATACTGAGTAATATTTATGCTTAGTAAATGTACTAACATAAGGCCATTGTCTTCATAAAATTATTGATATGCTAAAAGTATTGCAAGTGTTTTCTATACAAAATAATATTACATAGTGTCAAAATGCATAGGCCCTGTCTTTAGAAGATACAAGTTGAAATTCTGGCTCTGTCTACTTGTAAATTGCATGACCTTAAGAAAGTTTTTAAAATTCTCTGTGCCTTTGTCCTAATATCCAAAATATGGAGATAATACCTACTTTAAAGGGCTACTGTAAAAATTATATAAGATAATCCATGCAAAATATTCAGAGGAATTCCGGACACATAATAAACCTCAACAACTGTTGATTATAGAATTGTCATCATTATTATTATTGATATAATTTTGTTGTTAGATAATGTGGGTTACTCACAGCTAGGATTTGGTGATTGATAAAAACAATTCCATAGATGTTCTGGATTGCAGTTTTCTCAGAAGTAGATACTGTCTCCTTTGAACTAAAGGATCTCTGAGAACTGATAAAGACCAGTAGTTCAAAAGAAAATAGTGAGGTAAGAAAAATATGAGAAAACCAAAAACAACAGATTAGGATTGCAACAGTCTTGGAGGTGAAGCAGGCAGTTATATCAGTTATTATAATACAAGATATAATAAATACAGAGCCATTCATGGCTGCTAACTCCAGGGAAAACTTGTTTTCAGCATTGCTTACATTTCCATTTCAACAAATTTTCTCCATGCTATAACATTCCTTTTCTCACAGTTGTCCAAGAGTCTCCCAAGGCTGATTACTACTCTTAAAGAAAGTGAGCTGACAAATTAACTTAAATATATTGATGGTTTAGAGTATGACTCATCCCTGGAATATTAAATGTTAAATAAAAATGTCCAGGTGAAGAAAATGTTTAATACAAAATAAAGAATTGTCAGGAGTGGCATTCTTGTTCAGTTGGGGATGTATTTTTGGTAGGGAGCTTTCCTAACAGGCTTCCACAAGTGATTTAAAATTAGACTTTTAGCCAAGGATCCTCAGTCCTCTTTCTTCTGTGTTGTTTATTTCCAGGAAGCTGAAGAGGTCACTTCTATATGTTAAGTCTCGATTTTCAAAATTTAAGAAAAGGGATATATTCTGGATTCAGAGGAATCTGACTTATGCAGGCATATTTTTTATTCAACCTCTAAATTAATAAATGGGAATGTGAATTTCAAAAGATGTAAAAATAATTTTGTCAAAGGAAATCAATAAAAATGAATATACATATATATATCAATTCCAAAATGAAAGAAGAAAGGATAATATTAGAAAGACTTTCTTTTTTTAAAATTTTTCCTTTTTTTAATTTCAGCACATTACGGGGGTATAAATGTTTAGGTTACATATATTGCCCAAGTCAGAGCTTCAAATGCGTCCATCCCCAGATGGTGCGCACCACACCCGTTAGGTGTGAATATACCCATCCCCTCCTCTTCCCTCCCATCTGCCCGACACCCTATGAATGTTATTATTATATGTGCACTTAAGTGTCGGTCAGTTAATACCAATTTGATGGTGAGTACATGTGGTGCTTGTTTTTCCATTCTTGGAATACTTCACTTAGTAGAATGGATTCCAGCTCTATCCAGGACAATACAAGAGGTACTAGATCATCATTGTTTTTGTGGCTGAATAGTACTCCATGGTATACATGTACCACATTTTATTAATCCATTCATGTATTGATGGGCACTTGGGTTGTTTCCACATCTTTGCAATTGTGAATTGTGCTGCTATAAACTTTTTAGTGCAGATGTCTCTATTATAGAATGTCTTTTGTTCCTTAGGGTAGATGCCCAGTAATGGGATTGCTGGATCAAATGGTAGTTCTACTTGTATCTCTTTGAGATATCTCCATATTACTTTCTGCAGAGGTTGTACTAGTTTGCAGTTTACAGAAAGTCTTTCTTTAAAAGTTTTCTACTTTTTTATTAAAATATTCAAAATATTCTAATTCTAACTTTTTCATTCTAAATTGGAACATAGCCAGGAATGTGTGACTTACTAATAACCATTAAAATTACTAGGAGCATTTTGATTTTTACCTGAGTAAAATTAAATGTATAGGGCATTTTTGAATCAGAAAATATTAAATCTCCCAGGAATACTTGGAGTTAATAAATATGCTTTATAGAAGCACAGTCTATGAATTGCACTCCATTCAAATCCTCTACGGGATTGACTCGGCACTGGCAGTCAGCTGTCTATTTACACTGTATAATAAAAAAACATATTTTTCCAACAGACAAAATATAACTTCCTCTTAGTCTGTCCTTCCAAACTAATAAACTTTGTTTTTACAAAGTACTAATTTTAAATTGCTGAAGCTCACATATGCAAAATTGAGAAGGTCTGGCCTACTGGCTGTTGAAATTTTTATCTGGGGATAGCCAGTGGCCATTTTAGTTGATTGTTTATACAGCAACTGTCACCCAGCCAGAAGTCATCATTCGGTATTTACTTTTCTTTCCAATAAAAAGTACTGCTTAGCATATGATGATACCATTCTATAGCCTGCTCCTCTCCTTGGAAATATTCTCAATCGTAAGTGGCTTTCTAGGCCAAAACACCCTCTTTCAACATCCAAAGTTCAATCATAAGTTAAATGATCATTTTATATTTTCTGGAAATTAGGTTGATTTATTCATGGAAGTTGAAAGGCCAAGTGGCAAACCTATCTTATATATTACCCATAGTGTCTTCATCTATGATATAATTGGTCTCAAAAATGAGAATGTGAACATTGTATTTGAGTCTTATGAACAACATAGAAGCAGTTTTCATACTGATTACCTTTGTAAGTGTTCCGTTTTTACTAACCGTTTAATAGATATGCAGTGAACAAATGGAATAATATGTCCAATCAATACTGTAAATTGTTCAAATTAAAGTAGCAGCTTTGAAGGAGACAAACTTTGAAAATAAATAGAAGACTGATTGCAAATTTACGGAATATTTATCATCAGTCACCACAACATCTTCAAGATATTTGTTTTCTTCCTTTACTTTTACTGTCTGGGATTCCTCTCCACGGTACTAGAAATGAAAAGGCTGTCACTGAGTTGTTAATAGCGGAAGAACTTTAACTACTTTCTAAAAGTAAAGCAGGATGAACAGATGAAGAGAATAAATGACTGGAAGGTGAGTCGCCTCATGACCACTGTCCTCATAAGGATGAATACAGCTCAGATTGTTTACTATTTTACAATGTAGATAAAATTTTCCATAAATTTAATAGAATATACTTGTTATATCTGTGTGATTCATTACTTTAGATTATGAGCAAGCACTTTATTTTTTCTGTTTTTTTTTTTCTGAAGGAGTTAATTACCATATGCCCACCATATCTCCATAATTAGAATAGGCTTAAACTTGAACTCTACACTTTGCCAAATGAAGTTACATTTCCTATCCTTATCTCAATGAGTTCACCAAGCACATTTTTCCTCTCTACCACTATGATACCAGGAAGAATATTGTATTAGTTTTCTATCACTATGTAACAAATTACCACAAATTTAGTGGCTTAAAACAATAGCTATTCATTCAACTCACAGTTCTGTAGGTCAGAAGTTCGTCATGGCATGGCTAGGTTCACTCTTCAGAGTATTATCAAAAAAAAAAAAAAAAAGCCAGAATAGCCAAAGTGATCTTGAGCAAAAAGAAGAAATTTAAAGGCATCACACTACCTGACTTGAAAATATATTACAATGCTATAGTCACCAAAGCAGCATGAAAACAGCATGGTATTTGAATAAAAATAGGCACATAGACCAATGAAACAGAATAGAGAACCCAGAAATAAATCAACATACTTACAGCCAACTGATCTTTGGCAAAGCCATCACGAACATATATTGGGGAGAGGACACCCTCTTCAATAAATGGTGTTGGGAAAACTATATAATTACATGAAGAAAAATGAATTTGGACCCCTATCTCTCACCATATACAAAAATCAACTCAAGAAGCATTAAAGACTTAAACCTGACACCCAAAACTATAAAAATACCAGAAGAAAACCTGGGGAAAACTCTTCATGACATTGATCTAGGCAAAGATTTTATGACTAAGACCTCAAAACCACAGGCAACAAAAACAAAAATAGACAAATGGGACTATATTAAACTAAAAAACTTCAGCAAAGCAAAAGAAACAATCAACAGGGTGAAGAGATAACCTACAGAATGGGAGAAAATATTTGTAAACTACTCATTCAACAGGGGACTGATATCCAGAATATACAAGAAACTCTAATCGATAGTTTAAAAAAAAATCCCAAATAACCCCATTAAAAATGGTCAAAGGACATGAAGGGATATTTCTCAAAAGAAGACATCCAAAGGCCAACAGGTATATGAAAAAATGCTCCACATCACTAGTCATCATGATAATGCAAATCAAAACTACAACGAGACACCACCTTACCCAGTTAAATGGCTATTATCAAAATGACAAAAAATAACAAATGTTGGTGAGGATATGGAGAAAAGAGAACTCTTGTACACTGTTGGTGGGAATGTAAATTAGTATAGTCACTATGGAAAATAGTATGGAGATTTCTCAAAAAACTAAGAATAATACTAGCATATGATCCAGTAATCCCACTACTGGGTATTTACCCAAAAGAAAAGTAATTAATATATCAGAGGGATACATGCACTCCTACATTTATTGCAGCGCTATTCACAATAGCCAAAATTTGGCATCAACCTGTGTGTCCATCAATGAATAAATGGATAAAGAAAATGTGGTATATATACATGATGGACTATTACTTAGCCATAAAAAATGAAATCATATTTCTTGCAGCAACATGGATGGAACTGGAAGTCATTATGTTAAGTAAAATAAGCCAGACTCAGATAGACAAATATCACATGTTCTCACTACTATGTGGGAGTGAAAAATGTGGATCACATGGAGATAGAGGATTTAAAGACGGATACCAGAGACTGTGAAGGGTGCATGGGTAAGGGGGAGGAGGAAGAGAAGTTGGTTAATGGGTACAAACATACAATTAGATAGAAGGAATAAGTTCTAATGCTTGATAGCAGAGTAGGGTGACTACAGTTAACAACAATGTATTTTTCAAGATAGCTGGAAGGCCTGAAATGTAAGCAACATATAAAAATGATAAATACTTGGGAGATGGATATCCTAAATACCCTGACTCGATCATTACACATTCTGTGAATATAACAAAATTTCACACATACCCCATAAATATGTACAAATATAAAGTATCAATTTTTTTTAATTTCAAAATATTATGGGGATACAAATGTTTCTGCTTACATATATTGCTTCCGTTACGCCTGAGTCAGGGTTATAAATGTGCCCCTCACACAGATAGAGTTCATTGTGCATATTAGGAAGGTTTTCGCCCATCCGCTCCTCCCACCTTCCCCCTACCTGATTTCCACTGAGTTTTATTTCCCTCTGTGCATATGTGTGTTCATCAGTTAATTCCAATTTAATAGCAAGTACAAGTGGTGTTTATTTTTACACTTTTTAGATACTCTACTTATGGAAATAGTCTCCAGTCCCATCCAAATTGTTACAAAAGGCCTTAATTCATCCATATTTTTTGGTGAGAAGTACTCCATAGTATACACACCCCACATTTTGTTAATTCGTTCATTGATTGATGGGCACTTGGGTTGATTCTACATCTTTGCAATTGTGAATTCTGCTGCAATAAACATTTGAGTGCAGATGTCTTTTTGATAAAGTGACTTCTTTTCCTTTGGGTAAATACCCAGTAGTGGGATTGATGAGTCAAATGGTAGGTCTACTTTTAGGTCTTTGAGGAATTCCCATATTGTTTTCCATAGAGGTTGTACTAATTTGCAGTCCCACCAACAGTGTAAAAGCATTTCTCTTCCTCTGCATCCACACCAGCATCTATTGTTTTTGGACTTTTTAATAAAAGCCATTATAACAGGGGTAAGGTGATATCTCACTGTGATTTTAATTTGTATTTCCCTAATGATTAGTGACGTTGAGCATTGTTTAATATGTTTATTGTCCGGTTGGCTATATTCTTTTGAAAAGCTTCTGTTCATGTCTTTTTCCCATGTTGTAATGGGGTTTTTTGTTTGTTTTTAAGTGTACATATCTGATTTATTTTTATTCCAGGGTATTGTGAGGGTACAAACATTATGGTTATACTCTATGTCTTTGCCTCACCCAAGTACGGGTTAAAGGCATGCCCTTCCCCCCCTACAGTGCTCCTCGTGTCCTTTAGTTGTGGATTTACCGCCCCCATCCCCTTAATCCCTAGAGAGTATTTCTGCCATGTGATCACCCTAGCGTTGATCAGTTAGTGCCAATTTGATGGCGAGTACAAGTGGATCCCGTTCTTCTGCTCTTGTGGTGCCTCACTTTGGATAATGGGCTTAAGTTTAATCCAGGAAAGTATAAGAGGTTCTTATATCACTGTTGTTTCTTATGATTGAGTAATATTCCATTGTAAACATATACCAAATTTTGGTAATCCACTCATGGATTGACGGGCACTTGGGTTGTTTCCACATCCTTGCAATAGTGAATTGTGCTGCCATAAACATTCGGGTGCAGATGTCTTTATCATAGAATGTTTTGTGCTCTTTTGGGTAGATGCTTAATAGTGTTATTGCTGGATTGAATGGAATTTCTATTTTTAGCTCTCTGAGGTATCTCCAAATTCTTTTCCACAGAGGTTTCACTAATTTTCAGTCCCACCAGCAGTGTAAGAGTGTTCTTGTCTCTCCACATCCTCGCCAGCATTTGATGTTTTGGGATCTTTTGATAGAGGTCAATCTCACTGGGTTTAGGTGATATCTCATTGTGGTTTTGATTTGCATTTCTCTAATGATTAGCGATGTTGAGCATTTTTTTTTACATGTTTTCTGGCCATTATTCTGTCTTCTTTTGAAAAGTTTCTGTTCATTTCCTTAGCCCATTTGTTGATGGGGATGTTTGATTTTTTCTTGTTGATTTTTTTTGAGTTCTAGATAGATTCTGGTTATCAGCCCTTTATCAGATGTGTAGAGAGCAAATATTTTTTCCCATTCTGTGTGCTGTCTATTCACTCTAATGGTAGTTTCCTTGGAAGTGCAGAAGCTTTTTAATTTGATTAGATCCCATTTATTTATTTGTGGCATTCATATATTCCAACAACAGTCAAGCCGAAGATCAAATCAAAAACGGGGTTGTTTGTTTTTTTCTTGTTGATCTGCTTGAATTCTTTGTAGATCAGATGTATAGCTTGTGAATATTTTCTCCCATTCTGTAGATTGTCTGTTTGCTCTGTTGCTTATTTCCTTAGCTATGAAAAAGCTTTTTAATTTAATCATGTCTCATTTATTTATTTTTGTTATTGCTGTGATTGCCATTGGGGTGTTCTTCATAAATTCTTTGCCTAGGCCAATATCTAGAAGAGTTTTTCTAATGTTGTCTTCTATCATTCTTGTGGTTTCATGCCTTACATTTAAGTCTTTTATCCATCTTGAATTAATTTTTGTGAGTGTTGAGAGACATGGATCCTGTTTCATTCTTCTGTATGTGGCTATATAATTTTCTCAGCACCATTTATTGAATAGGGCTTCTTTTCCCCAGTGTATATTGTTGTCTGCTTTGTCAAAGATCAGTTGGCTGTATGTGGATGGTTTTATATTGGGGTTCACTGCTGTGTTCCATTGGATTATGTCTCTATTTTTGTGCCAATACTGTGCAATTTTGGTTACTATAGCCTTGTAGTATGGTTTGAAGTCTATTAATGTGATGCCTCCAGATTTGTTCTTTTTGCTTAAGATTGCTTTGGCTATTCAGGTTCTTTTCTGGTTCTAAACAAATTATAGAATTATTTTTTTATAGATCCGTGAAATATGATATTGATATTTTATATGGGATTTCATTGAATCTGTAAATCACTTTGGGTAGTATGGACATTTTAACAATGTTGATTGTACTCATCCATGAGCACGATATGTTTTTCCATTTGTTTGTGTCATCTGCAATTTCTTTCCTCAGTGTTTCCCAGTTCTCTTTGTAGAGATCTCTGCCTTCTTTGTTAAATATATTCCCTGGTATTTCATTTTATTTGTGGCTATTGTGAATGGTATGGAGTCTTTGATTTGACTATCAG
>CAUYSK010120571.1:0-10475 GCA_963575035.1 Avahi laniger
AAGCTCAGGGGAGTTTCTTGTCAACTGCAAATTTCAAAACCTGCTGAGCAATTAGCAAAAAGTTTGATACATTTGTCTGAAAGTTTTGAGATCTATCCCTCTGGGAGGTTGCTTCTTGTGCATTATTTTCTGTGGCCATATGAAGGTAAGCATTTGAGAGCATGCCCTATTTCATGTTGGTACGTTTTGGAATGCGTACAGATTGCTTTAAGGGTTGAATATTCATAGGTTTTTGCAGGCAAGGCTATTTTTGTGGTGGGAAGTGAAATACATAACACTAAAATTTTGGTGAGTTTTCATTTACTTTCTTGGTAAGTTTAAATTTGCTTGCTTCCAATACATTTCATGTGCCAATAACCATAGCCAAAAATAATTTCTCTAAATAGCTGGGGTCTTCGTTGTTGTTGCCCTATCGTTTTCTTGTTTCAAATCTGTTCTTTAATATCCTAGTGAATGTACCGGTCACATATTCCTATATACTTCATTCAGTGAGAGCTAATTTGAATAGTTACTGCAGTCTTTAGAAAATATTTATGCAAATTAGTTAGGAAACACTCTCTTGAATTGACAAAGTATAAAAAGTGCAACCATTGGGCTGAAGCAGCCCCACAAGTACTCTCCTTGATGAGAGGATTGTGATTTTGTGCAAATTAAATTATATACCTTTGTTTTTTTAAGGTAGATGTAGACCTGTATCAGAAACCGAGGCTTGGCCATCAGAAGTCAGGCTAGATTTCAGCCTCAGTTTACCCTCCAGGGCAGAAGCCTCTGTACATTGAACAAACTGTGCAATCACACACAGTGGTTTATCTTGTGGTCATCTGAACTAGCAGACTGAGGAAAAATTCGCATGACTTGTTATTTGCCACAGGTTGGCCCCTTGTGCCTGACGCAAAAATATTAATGCAAGGTATGGGGAAAGGCTCAGAGAGTCAGCCTTGTCCCCCACTCTTCATTAGGGCAGGGTGATTTTTTACACCCAGTCTAAGTTCATCTGTGTTAGAACTTTGCTTACAGAAGCAACGAACAAAAACCTCGTAATTTATTTTTTTTTGTCATTGTTTCTTCCATTCATTTCTAGTAAATCTTCAGGCTGCATTGGCACATGGTTTATCTTCTAAAATATCCCAGGGAACATTCTTATCATGACTTAACAAAGATATCCAATTTTCCTGTCAGCAATATTTATGGCCTTGTTGTTGCCTACTCTTTAATCCACTAGTGAGATGACTTTTAGATTTGGGAAATTTTTTCTTTTTTATTCTTTTTTTTTTTTTCCCCAGAATGTTACCACATTTTGTATCAAAATTTCTCATGGATAGAATAAGGCATAGGTGACTTCAGCAAGGGACCACAAAACAGTGGTTTAAACTATATTAGAGTTCATGTTTTTCCTTCTGTAATAATCTAAATAGTTTTTAAAGGCAGGCATCAAAACTTCTTGGTGTTGTGGACCAGGTTTCTTTCATCTTATGCTCTATTATCCATAGTGTGGATTACCTGTCCAGATGGTTGAAGGTACCTAGCTACCAAGACAACATTCTATCTTTCAATAAAAGAGAAAGAGAGAAGGGCACACCTTTCTTTATCAAGGGCCAGCCTATAGTGACATACATTTTTTCTGCTTAACAAGCACTATCTAGACCCTAGCAGTATGTCCTCCTTAACTATACCAGAAAGTAAACAATATTGTCTTTTGTGAGCAGCTATGAAACATAATAAAAATTCTATTGTTGTAAAAGAAGGGAGAATACTTTTAACGTATAACTAGAAGCCTATGGAATGTACCGCATTTTAACAAGTCAATAGTTAAATAAAACACTTACTTGGAGAAGCTAAATGAATGTTAAATCCAATAGGCTTTATTTTCAGTCTACAACATTGGAACAAATATGTCACTAAAAAACTACCGATCACCATTTTTTCTTTCGAAGTATTTTCAAATTAAATTCAGAGGCAAAAAATGTTATTTTTAATTAAATATATACTTGACATGTATTTTGGGGAATCAAATTCAGTATTTAAATATATGTACCCACAAACGTAAAGTATGGCATTCAACAAAAGAGTATGATAAAAATAAATGAGCTGTTATATCTATAATTGAGTTTCCCTAAGAAATTTTCCATTCACTCTTTTTTAGCAAGGCTCTTTTTAATATCCTGAAACAGCTGATCGTCTGATTAATGTCCCATAAAATATATAACTTGCTATTACAAATGACCTGAATTTTAGCAGGAAAAAGTATAGACAATATTATATGTGATGCTGTAGCTATAAATTATCTTTTGCTAGTATTGAATATAGTTTAAGACAGGGAAACATTCATAAAAAAATTTCCTTTTGAATATTTCAAAAAGATTTTCTCGAAGTTTAAACATGTACCAGAATGTGTTGTTTATAATCTCCTCTGAAAGATTACATTTGCTTGATAAAACAGTAACAAAATAGAGACTGTTTCACTTTGCACTTATGGAAACACAACATTCTTAAGTTTTCAATCAATAACATAAGCTCAAAATATGTCACAGGAAACTAAGCTTGATACGTTATTGTCAGAAGAAGATTTTATTGAATTATCATTCCTAAATGTTCAAAGACAAGTTTGGTGGGCTGGAGGTAAGGGAAGGATGTGTTAGGAGAGCAATATCAACCTATATTTTGAGTATTAAATATTTGATTTAAATAAAATTATGACATAATAAATCCAAATTTTGAATATCCAGACTTCATTCTCTATTGTAATATAAATTAATCCAATGAGTTAATGCAGATGAGACACACAAAAGTGCTTGACTCATGGTAATAATTCTGTAAAGAATTAGCTGCAGTGGTTTCTTGCTTGTCTGTATCTTACTTACAATATCTGTTAAATAGGTTCAGATTATTTTCTAAGAGCACAGAATTAGCCCATACTTTCTCCCTACTTGCCATGAATTACTTTCAAAATAATTGTAATGCCCATCTTGACACAGTTGCAAAATATTATTTATTTAGGCAAATTAAGGAAAAAAAATATCTTCTACTACTTGTGTCTTTTCAGTGTGATTAATATATTCTTTGGGCCACAATAGTGAATATTAATTTTCAAAAAAGACATTTCCTTTGGGAGAAGCAATATAGCTTCTCTGGAACCTGACTACCTTAGTCAGAATTCTGGCTCATCCTCTTATTAATGCTGTGATTTTGGTCAAGTTAATCAATCTCTCTAGGGCTTGATTTCCTTATTGGTGAAATGAGAATGTGAATACAGTAAATACTTCCCAGGGATAATGCATGTCAGGTGTTTTAGAAGAGAGTTTGGAGCAGAATAAAAGCTTAAGTAATGTCAACTTTTATTGTTACTTAGTGTCACTTACTTGTTGTTTCTATTATTGTTATTTCCTTAAAGATTTAGCAAACAATAAGCAAAAGGAAAAAAAAAATGCAAACATACCTCTTTAAATCCAATAATAATTTTATGTAATCTATTTTTACTTTCAATAAAATAAACTTGCTTCTAAATATCTACTTAAAATCAAAGACTTGGTAAACTTGATACAATAGTTGCCTGATGTGCAAAATCACTTTGTTTCCTTTTTGTGGTGGTGTTTTTGGTATTGGAGATATGTGAGAGTGAGTGAGTGTGAGAATATAGACAATGTAATGTCCCATAAAAAGAGGAGTAAACATGAAAAGGTAACCTTCCCTCTAAAATGGAAAAGGACTGTAGGTATCATACAGACCAATGGAGATTTTAAGAAAACTTACTTCTCTATCCAATATATAACTATGTCACCCTAAGTCTTCTTACTTCTGAAAACTGACATTTGGGTCACTAGGACATTCTAGATCAGAAGGCTACACACACCTGCTATGCCAAATTGGCCAAATAGAATGTTTAATAATACTAATAAAATATCTGCTCAAACTCTCAAGCAGTGAGACGAAATCTCTTTTTTTTTTTTGTATTTTATTTTTCCCCTTAAGAATTAGGAGTTCATTAAAAAACAGCGTTTTTATTTTAATATTTAGCCAGAGAAGTAATTTTAATATTAAGCCATTGTTTCTTGGGGGAAAAAAGATTCCATTCTCTCTACTCGACTGTCTTTATATATTTCTTTACAAAATGATAATAAGTTTATAAAACTTACCAATTTCTCTGTATGACATAATGCAAAACATTTGCTATTAGTTACCCTACTTTATACATAAGATTATCCATTACAATACTGAAAAAATAAAAATCAAATATTTACAATACTCAGATCACATAAAATAAAATGTAATTAGTGAGTTGTCAACATGATGATCAAAATTATGTTAATATATTATTATAGGATATTGCAATTGAATAAAAATTAAAAGTATATTGTTTTCATACAAAGGAAAGGAAAGGACACTATAAAGAGCACTTAGTTTTTATATTATTTTCACATAGATAATTTCTTTAATTTGTAACATTTTTCAAAGCTAAATTGAATCAAAATAGTATTAAATCATGTATATAAACACTTCATATTGGACATAATTTTAGGGTAAATACATATTAACTTAGTATTCAGGCATATAAAATATGAAATAAAAAAGACTCTCAAAATATATTAATATATTTAACTATCTCATTTAAGTAGGCTACAGCAAATATTTCCTCTTTTTTACTGAACATGTAAAAATGTTAATTTTCATAATTAAATTATATGTTTTCTATATTATCATAGATTCATTCGATTCATATAAAGTCAATTTTATTTTATTTGTATATTTTTTATTGATAAAGGCCTTAGGAAATCTACTTTATGAGGCACTCTGTATTAAAAACCAAGTCTTCATAGAAATAGATTAAATTCTTATGGTCAGCTCGGCTGTCTTCTTTAAATTCACAGAAGAGTATAAGAAAGAAATTACTACTGTGTTGTCTTGAATTTGCTTTAATTTACCACGGTTTCTTTTTTTTTTTTTTTTGAGACAGAGTCTCACTTTGTTGCCCTGGCTCAAGTGAGTGCTGTGGCGTCAGCCTAGCTCACAGCAACCTCAGACTCCTGGGCTCAAGCGATCCTTCTGCCTCAGCCTCCCGAGTAGCTGGGACTACAGGCATGTGCCACCATGCCCGACTAATTTTTTCTATATATTTTTAGCTGTCCAATTAATTTCTTTCTATTTTTAGTAGAGACGGGGTCTCGCTCAGGCTGGTCTCAAACTCCTGAGCTCAAACAATACGCCTGCCTTGGCCTCCCAGAGTGCTAGGATTATAGGCGTGAGCCACAGAGCCCGGCCCTACCATGGTTTCTAATAAGAACAATGTAGCTCAATATTTTATCTTTATTGTCTTATCTGTCAGAAACCTCAAAAGAAACCAGTGCTTGCTCAAATTGAATGATTTCCCAGATTCAAGTTATTACTCTTCTTTGTTTTTCGATATTTTTGTTGTTGTTCTGCTCTTATTTTATATTATTTCATTTTATTTCTATTTAACTTTGTGTGCCATCAAAGATCTTTTTTAGAAGAATGAATATATTCGAAATATATATTTGGTAGAATATATATATATATGTGTATACATTCAGATGTGTATGTATACAAATTTAGATATTCCTGCATATTTGTGTATGTATGCAACATACATGTTAACAGATTAGATAAATGATTAGATTTAGATATTATTATTGGTGCTATAAGCATAAATAAACTTTTTTCCTGTAAAGGGCCATACATATTTTTAATGACTTGAGGGCCATTTAAGTTTCTGTTAAAACTGCTTAATTTTGCCACTATAACAGGTAAGCAATCACAAATAATATGTTAACAAAAAGGTGTGGCTGAGTTTCAATAAAACTCTATATGTGGCAACAGAAGCAAGCCAGATTTGGCCTGCATGATGTAGTTTGAGACCCCTGATACAGATGATAGAAATAGTTACAAAATGGATAGAGATACATTAATGGAACCTGAGTACTCATAAAATACTTTCCTTATTAATGTACATTTATCTTTTATTCTGATCCTCCTCACATATTTTATGTTTCCCCAAACATAATATATGTATCCAAATTTATTAAATAGAGATATGAATTCTCATTACTTATAGGGACTACAGTAATCCTTCCACAAAATTAAAGAAAAAATTGTATACCATTCAATAATATTTATATTTAAACATCACCTTTAGAATCTTGTACATGAAAATGATCAAGGTGAAAAGAATGTAAAATTAAATAGGTCTAGCTATAAAATGATATTATTAACCCCAAAATTGTGAAACTGAAATATATATGAAAAATAAAACTATAGTTGGAAATAATATACTGTTCTGGTAGTTTTGAAGGTGAGCACAATGAAAGCTGATATCATCTGACTTTTAAATACTTTGAGAAGCCACTGATACATGACTTGAACCTTTGCATAACAATGATAAAATTTACTTTTGCTGTAGACAATTTGGTATTAAGCCCTCTTTTGAAATGCCATCTTAAGTTAATTAATTTCTGTGTGTCAATACTGGTGGACATATTTTAATATCAAGTGCTGTTTAAATGTAGTAATAAGGAACAGATATTTATCTTTGATAAATTTAATAAATATATGTAAACTCCCATATTCTTCCATTAAATTTATTATTGACTTTATTTTCAAATGTTAAACATATATGGTACATTATAGCTTGTTAATAGCTACTTTTACAGTAGAGTTTTCTTTTAAATTCTTGAGCAACTCTTTCTTTTTACTCTGTGATTTTTTTGATAACCTTTTCTTTCCTATCATTGTTTCAAGTTCAAAAGGTAAAAAAATCGGACTTACTTGATTTTTTATTATAACAATATTCCTCACTCTATCAGAACACAAAAATATTTAAAATATCTCAAAATTTGTATGGAACCACAAAAGACCCCAAATAGCTGAAGCAATCCTGAGCAAAAAGAACAAAGCTGGAAGTACCACAATACCAGACTTCAAAATATGCTACAAAGCTGTAGTAACCAAAACAGCATGGTACTACCATAAAATCAGATACACAGATCAGTGTAAGAAAATAGAGAATACAGAAATTAATCCACATATCTGTATCTAACTTATTTTTCACAGAAGCGCTTAGAACACTCATTGGGGAAAAGGACAGTCTCTTCAATAAATGGTTTTGGGAAAACTGTATATTCATATGTGGAAGAATGAAACTAGATCTCTAGCCCTCACTCTATATAAAATTCAAAGACCTAAATGTAAGATCCAAAACTACTAGAAGATAACATAGGGGAAATGTTTTAGGACATTGGTCTGGGAAAAGATTTTATGAATAAGACTTTAAAAACTCAGGCAGCAAAAGCAAATATAAACAAACGGGATTATATCAAACTAAAAATCAAACTAAAAAGCTTCTGTACAGCAAAGGAAACAATCAACAGAGTGAAAAGACAACCTATAGAATCAGAAAAAAATGTTTGCAGACTATTCATCCAATAGGAAATTTATATACAGACTATATAAGGAACTCAAAATCTCAACAGAAAAAATCCAGTTTAAAAATGAGAAAATGATATGAACAGAAATTTCTCAAAAGAAGACATATAAGTAGCCAAAAAAATATAAAAAATACTCAATATCGCTAATCATCAGGGAAATGAAAATCAAAACCACAATGTGACATCATCTCAGTTGGGATGGTGACTATCAAAAAGACAAAAAATAAATGCTGGTAAAGATGTGGAAAAAAGGGAATTCGTATACACGGTTGGTGGGAATGTAAACTAGTACAGCCGCAATGGAGAATAGCGTGAAACTTCCTCAAATAAATGCAAATATAACTACCATATGATCCAGCAATCTCACTACTGGGCATTTATCTAAAGGAAAGGAAATCAGTATATCGAAGCAACATCCGCACCCTCATGTTTATTGCAGCACTATTCACAATAGCCAAGATATGGAACCAACCTACGTGTGCAACAGCAGATGAACTGATAAAGAAAATGTGGAATATATATTCAATGCAAGAGTATTCAGCCACAAAAATGAAATTCTGTCATTCATGTCAACATGGTTGGAACTGGGGAATATAAGTGAAATGAAATAAGCCAGGGACAGAAAGTTGAACACTAAATATTCTCACTCATATATGGAAGTTTAAAAAAGTTCATCTCATAGATGGGTTATGTGTGCTATAGGCATTGTTTAAAGATCTTGCTGCTTAGCACTTTTTTAATGAAGAAATAAATCATCATCATGGCAGTTTTGCTTCAAGATAGTGTCACTCTTGTCATTCAACATGTGGTTTTCCTACACCTATATATTGGATATAAGTAAGGTCATCTTATAATAATTCACTAAGTCAAATAAAGAAAACTCAGAGGAGGTGGTTTGATTGTGTTTTTTAAAAAATTCAAAATAATAAAGTTTGAAATAAAAGTTGTTTTAATATGTTCTTTTCTTTGTAAAGTAAACTTGTTTAATCATGACATAGATTTCCTAAGAATAAATATAAAATTATTGAAAATTTGATTGGTTCCATCTAAGAACCTCATTCTACTTCATTTATTATATTAGTTTCTTTTCCAAAAACTGGGGGAGTAAATTATATTTCCTAATCATATTCTACATATGAACACAGAAATCTTAAAGAATACATTATTTTAAAAATCAAACAATTGAACAGATTTAGAAAAGTAATGCAAATCATCAACTTAAATTTAGTATCCTTTCCTCTACTAAGGTTTCAAAATCATAGGGGAAAATGAAGATAGCTACAACATAAATTCTGTGATAATGATATGCCATTTTTGGCAGAGTAATTTGTATTGCTCATTAAGTTCCTAATATATGACTTTTATATGCAATTACTAACTGGTTAAGAAACAATCAATGAAAGCATTACCTACCAATTAGTGCTCTTTCTCATTAAATATTTAATTGCTAAATGGAACTAAACATCACATGTTCTTCCTCACATAAGTTCTGAAAGATGAAAGATAAAACATCATATCTCAGTGAAATGTCATTTGCAGCATTCACATTGCTTTCCTTTTATTTTTCAATGATCTCTTTAACTCCTTCATTAAATGGCTATCCTAGGGCGTTTTTGTAACAATCTTACCAGATACTCTTAGGGAACATCTTAGGGAATGCTTGTGGAAGTGTTAAAATTCCCTTTGTGTAGTCACCAAATTTCACATGACATTTGTGGTTCCGAAACCACATTCCCTGACATAATATAAACCTTAGTTCCCACAAATGACTAAATTGCAATTCAATCACTTCATTAAAAAATTAATATTATAATATTAATAGTAACTACTCCTATTTGAAAAAGAAGAATTAGAGAAGGCATGGTTGGGGGAAGCATGTTACATGGTGGCCAGACCTCACTGATAGATGACATAGAAGGAAAACCTGAAGGATGAGAAGAGTGTGATACACGACCTGAGGAAGGAGAGTATCAGACAGAGGGACCTCATGTGTTAAGGCCATGAATTCAGAACATGCATATTATGGTTGAAAAACAGCAAGACAATGAATGAAGCTTAGAGTAGAAGGACAGAAGGAGATTGTCTAATGCAAAGCCACTATAGTATGGGGCACAGCATTTTGGAGCACATGGCATAGTACCTGCATGGTATTCTAAGCACTCTTGATTTCTATCCTGATAAGATGAAGAACTATTAGAGCGTAAGAATAAGGGGAGATGACATGATGTGATTTTTATGTTTTAAGTGAATCAGCCTGGATACTCTGATGAGAACAGAAAGCAGGGAGAAGTTACAGGGGCTTTTACAATAATCTAGGTGAAATGTCATGGTGGCTACAAGCAGTAGCTGCAAGGTGGTGAAAAGTTATATAAGCAATGACTTTAAATAATGTGGATTTTTTAGAATAGGATCAGAGATCAGTTACTATTAAATTTAAATTCAAAACATGTAAGTACATTGTTATTGAAATTGGATTATACAAATAGTCTTTTCACCTTAAGATATTTTACTTTATTTGTATCTATGTTAATGGTCCCAAATAACAACAACAACAAAAAAAATCAACATTTGCAAATATATAAGCATATAATATATTTTATTGAATTTAGGCCTGAAAAAATTCTGGGCACAATCTTTTCAGAACATGAGAAAAATTTACAGTCACAGAGCTTCCTCCTACCACATTCAGGCAGAGGCCTTGACTGCATTATTGGAAAAATTTAGGCCTGATTAAACTGTTTTTAGGTGTTTTAAAAATTGTTTTAATAATTATGCTGACATTTTTCTTGCATTGTGATCATGTTTTGAAAAGTATCCGTGATATTAAGAAACTCCTAACAGTAAAATCTTAATTTGAAATTTTAGAGCTAAGTGCCATTTGGTAGATGACTGTCTGTAATAAATGTTAATGCAGTAACTTAAGACTTTGCTTAAAAGAAAATCTACAAAAATTGAAATATCTAAAGTGAATGAGAATTTAATATATTAACATTAGATCTGCATGTATCTAACCTTCAACATCTGAAGAAAGGAATAAGA
>CAUYSK010120572.1:0-11481 GCA_963575035.1 Avahi laniger
CTGTAGTCCCAGCTACTTGGGAGGCTGAGGCAGTAGGATCGCTTGAGCCCAGGAGTTTGAAGTTGCTGTGAGCTAGGCTGACGCCACGGCACTCGCCCCAGGCAAGAAAGTGAGACTCTGTCTCAAAAAAAAAAAAAAAAATGGCTTGTCTATGTGTCATCTGGGGCCTCAGTTGGGAAATTCAGCTGGAGATGATTCAACTGCTGAGGGCTGGATTCATCTGGAAGTTTCTTCTTTTATATGTCTGATGATTGATGCTGGAGATCGGCTGTCTTCTTAGCTGGGATGTCAGCTAGAACTCTTACGTGTGTCCTTGCCCGTGGTCTCTCTGTGTGTGCTAGTTGGGCTTCCTCATAGCATGGCTGCCAGATTCTAAAATTGAGCATCCCTAAAGAGCAAGGTAGAAGAAACACAGAGATTTGTTATGGTCTGGCCTCAGAAGTCACATCACATCACTTCTGTTGTAGTCACAAGTCTGCCCAGATTCAGAGGGATGGAATGTATACCCACTTTTCCATGGGAGAAATGCCAAAGGGCATGAGGGAAGAGGGGTCTTGTTGCAGTCAGCTCTGGAAAATCCAATCTGTCACCATTGAAAAGAGGGATTAGGATTAGAACCATGAATGCTAAAGGGAACACTCTGAGTTCCTTGGCAAGAAATCTCTTCCAGAAAAAATTCTTAACAAGCTAGGATGGCGTTAAGGGAAGAGGAACACTTGCCATGCCACAGAGCAATAGAATCTTGTCTCTGACTGCCTCTCTTTTCTGCCCCTTCTCAACATACATACAGTCAGCCACTGGAAGGGAAGTAGGGGTCAGGAGCAGTAGGGAAACCAAGTCACAGAAGACAGTGTCTGGCACTAGGTCCATAGAATTGAAGAGCTCATGGCTGAGAGGATATAGATCTGATCTTGTGTGGGAGTGGTTGCTGCTCAGAAGGAAAACAGGAGGCACATTCCTGGTGTGGATGTTTCTTCAGCCTCTCAACTCCCTTCTCCCCAGAGATGACCCCAGACTAGGGACACAAGAGGCACTCCTCCTCCTCCCAGCTGTTTCTGCAGGTGCCATTCACCCAAAGGCCTCAGCCCCCACAGGCCTCCTCCTTCCTCTAAAACAGAAGCAACCCTCCTCTGCCTCCCAAGACCTAGCTCCTTGCTCACCCAAAGCCACTTCCCCTGCAAGCATACTGGGCAAAGCCAGGGGCCCATCAGACATGGCTTCAGGCTAATTTTTACCACTGACACTGCTGGAGTAGCTAGAACAGAGCCCTACCCCAGTGAGGCCCCATGCCTGGGAGCCTTCCTCCTGACTCCAGCTGCAGTCTCATCCAAGCCCAGGTTTTGGACAATCACAGAAGGCTGAAAGCACCTTCCTCGATGGCAGACTATGTCCCCAGGCTCCTGGATGGGGCCACAGAGCACCCTGATGTGGGGTGAGGGGTCCAGGGGGTAGAGCCTGGCACTAAGGGAGTCTGCTGGGGCCTCTTCAAGCATCTTGGGACCTTTATATCAGTAACTTCTTAGCTCATGTCTGGTTCCTATTTCACAATTTAGAAACAGGAACTGCCATAATCCCACAATCCTCTCCTCCTATCATGCTCACTTCCTCTTTTATTAAATATCGTGGGACACAAAACTCAACAGAGCACAGTCTGGGGCCTCCCTAGGACAGACATCCAGACAGAGCAGGCTCCAGGGCCCACCATGATGTCCATCCCTGTCTCTCAGCCCCACTTGTCTCCGCCATCCCTGCTGTTGCCCCTGCTGCTGGGACTCGCAGGTGAGCACCTCCGCCCTCGGGTATCACGGTTCAGGGATGTTCTCTGAATTTGGCAGTGGTACCATTTCCCCATTCCCAGTGGGACAGATGGATCTCTCTTCCAGGGACTCTTTTTTTGCTGCCTCTTCCTCTTTAAGATATTTCCCTAATTTTTTTTTTTATAACAAGAACCTTCCAAACAAATCTCCCAGAATTCTTATCCCTTGGAGGGATCCTTTCCTCTCCCACCCAGGAGTTTCCCCAAGACAGGGGTTCCCAATTCCTTCACCCTGCCCACACTCCTGGCATCCTATGAAGGCTCCATGACCCCCTCGGGCTTGGCCTGCAGGACCTGATGCCTCCCTGAGGGAAGGAGGGAAGGGAAGGTGCAGTCTGACACATCAGTTCTGTTTAAGATCATAGCACCTGGCAGGGAGGCAGGGCTGTCTTCATTAAGATGGAGAAAAAGAGATGCATAGGTGGATAGATACATAGGTAGACAGATAGATAACATTACACACAATGTAGAATCGTTGGGGAAAAAAATCAGTAAATGGTGATTTTTAGATTGAGTCTTCCAGAATCCCAGCATCCTAGGATTATGTTGTTGATGTGGATGCTTCTCCTGCCTGTCCACTCCATCCTCTCCAGAGCTGACCTGGGCAGTCAGGAGAGGCACCCCTCCTTCTCCTAATGGTAGTAACATCTCAATTGAGAGGCTACTTGGTAAATTGGCTAAAAGCACAAGTATTTTTTAAAACCAACCTGCCAAGGTTCAAATCCAAGTCTCATCATTTGTAGACTGACAAATCACTACACTTCTCTGTGCCCCAATTTTCTTGTCTGTGAAATGGGGATAATAGCACCTTTCTAATAAGGTTGTGGTGAAAATCAAGTAAGTAAGTTAATATGGTTAAGTGTTTAGAGTCATGTGTGGCACACGGAAGCATCTGTGTCAGCTCTGGCTGTTATATCCTTTCAGGGTTTAGTACGTGTAAATATGAACACATAAAAATGGTCCTGCTGAATCCAACCATTACGGCACCCACTGTGTGTTCCCTGGCAAGTCTGTGTCTTCATTAAAACCCATAGCACTCATAGGAAATGGGAATGATCTATCATGCTTGGCAGAAGTAGAAACTGAAAGCAGAGGAAGGGAGTGGTCCTCCCAGAATCCCCAGGCTGTCAGGGCTGGAGCTCAGCCTACTGGACTCCAGGTCAACAGGGGAAAGAGCATTTCGCACAAGTCCTTCTCTGCACCAGGCATGGTCCTGAGTGTTCCTCAAAGATTTTAAGGTTTTGGTCTCACAGCAAAACTGCAAGAGAAGTCTTACTTTCCGTACCGTATATACTGCATAGAAAAGGAAACAGAGACTCAGAGATGTTAAGTAATTTTCTCAAGATCAAATATCAATGTCTTAGTCCATTTTCTGATGCTTGTAACAGAATACCTGAAACTGGGTAGTTTATAAAGAAAAGGAATTTATTTCCTTCAGTTATGAAGGCTAAGATGTCCAAGGTTGAGGGACTGCATCTGCTGGGAGCCTTTTTGCTGGTGGGGTCTCTTTGCAGAGTCTCGAGATGGCACAAGGCGAGGGAGTGGAGCACGCTAATGCACTAGCTCCACTAGAGGAAGAGACCTCTCTTCCTCTTCTTACAAACCCACCAAATTCTCCTCTTGTGATAACCCATTAATCCTGCAGTTCCCAACCCCCAGGCTGAGGACCAGTACTGGTCCATGGCCCGTTAGGAACTTGGCTACGCAGCAAGAGTTGAGCTGCCGGTGAGCGAGCAAGTGAAGCTTCATCTGTATTTATAGCCACTCCCCGACACTCGCATCACTGCCTGAGCTCTGCCTCCTGTCAGATCTCCCCCTACCCCCTGCCCCGCTCCCCCCATCCTCCACTCCGAAAAATTTGTCTTCCATGAAACTGGTCCCTGGTGCCAAAAAGGTTGGGCACCTCTGCTTTAATCCATTAATTCATGAATGGATTAATCCATTTATGAGGGCAGAGCCTTCATAACTCGATCACCTCGTAAAGACCCTGACTCTCAGTGCCACCACATTGGGGATTCAATTTTAAGATGAAGTTTGGAGGGGACAAATATTCAAGCCATAGCAATCAAGTAAGCAATCAAGGAGGCACTGGAACCCAAGTCAAAGAGATTCCACTAGCCCTTGCTTTGACCATCACTCTGCTTCCATATATATAGAACTTTTAACAAAAATAGGATTAAACTAAATATGGAGATTTATTTGCTCTTTCATTTGATTGGGGGCCTTCTTCCATGTAGCTACATATGTGCCTACATCTGATCACTACATCCCCAATATATACTCCAACATTATCATTTTAATAGCTACACAGTTTTCCATTTCGTGGTTATACCATCATTTATATAACTAACTCCCTATTCTTGGACATGGGTCTCATATCAACCTTTTCCATATCGTGAATACTGTGATTACCATTCCTTTACAAAATGTGTTCATCCTTGTCTGATCATTCCTTTTGAATAAGTCCCTAGAAGAGGATTACTAAGTTAAAGGGTACGAGTGCATTTCAAACACTTTTGAAATGCAACGTTCCAATAAAATATGAGTGTCTCAATGTTAGTAATACATTATCTCCACACGTACAACACAGGAACAGCAGCAATGGACAAAAGGATATTTGAAACATTGGTAACCAAAATACATTTGGTTGAAGACTTTCCCTCCCACCTGTTAAAAACATGGGCTCATGGATTGTACACATAGGGTCATCACTATAATGCCATATCGCCATCTAGCAAGGTTGTGTCAATTTCTATTCCCATCAGCAGTATGTGGGGGTGCCTGCTTTGCCACACCCTTGGCAACACTGAAAATTGACAAGCTTTTTCATTTTTGCAGAGCTAATTTTCCAGAAATTGTCTGCTCTGAGATTACAAAAGAAAAAGTGTTTTATTTTATTTCATTTTATTTTTATTATATTACGGATTTCTTGTCAAAATAATCCAAACATGGAAGAAACGTACAAGTAAACAACGAAAGTCCCCATACCCTTGGCTCCCTGGGAACAGCCACTTTTTAAGAGTTTTATTTGCTTTCTTCCAGATAGCTGGCTGCCACGGACATAAAATGTCACCTTGATCATATAGGAAACGTGCATATTTCCTTGGGTCCAATTCTAGGCTCTCTCTTCTGTCTCATTGACCTCCCTGTCTGCCTTGGGACCAACCTACCTCTATTACTGCAGCCTGAAAATGTGCTCTGACGTTTCATGTGATGAAACCTGAGTACATTTTGTTTTAACTTTTCCAGCTACTCTGTCATGGACTTTAGCATTTTCCTTCTGATTTAAATATGCATTTCACTGATTTGCTGGGGTTTCTGAACATCTCTTCTAGATGTGTTTCTTCTCTCATGACTTCCCTATCTGAGGCCTTTGCAAGGGGCATCTGTCTTATATCTATGCCCCTATTGGTCCCCAGTCCAGAAATTTGCCCATCCTAGAAGCTAATACATGATGCGGAAAGAAGGAATTAACTGGACTTCAGCTGCAATCTGGCCCCGGGCGACTGGACCCCAAACCAGCCCCAGCTGGGCCAGGGCAGGACTTGGAGCTGACTTGTGTTTCCCTCCAGGGGCGGCAGGAGAGGAGGAGCTGCAGGTGCTTCAACCTGACAAGTCAGTGTCGGTCACAGTGGGAGAGTCGGCCATTCTGCACTGCATCGTGACCGCCCTGGTCCCCGTGGGGCCCACTGAGTGGTTCATGGGGACTGGGCAAAGCTGAGAATTATTCTACAGTCAAAAAGCCCCCTCCCCACGGGTAATATTTCTTGAGGATAAGACAAAGAGAAACAACACGGAATTCTCCATCCACATCAGTAACATCACCCCAGAGGACTCCGGCACCTACTACTGTGTGAAGTTCCGGAGAGCATCTCCTAACAACGTGGAGGTTAAGTCTGGACCAGGCACCCAGTTATTTGTGCATGGTAAGTCTAGGTCCCTAGAAATGCAGCCCATTGTTCTAAGACAAATTATAGCCCCCAGAAGCTCAATCCAAGGGTCTCCCTTTGTTAGCCCTTGTGCCAAGATTGAGGAGAGTAGATGGCGATAGTGAAAGGTCACAGTGAAGGGACAGAGTGAAATATAACCCCAGGGCCATCTGTCGGCAGACTCCGAACCCTTCAGAATCTCCCTTCCAATGGCCCACAAAGCACAGTGGGTACAGGTAAACTCCAGAGCCAGATGGGTCAACTTCGAGCTCTGCCATTTGCATGCTGTGTGATCTCACAAGTATCTTAAATTCTCTGTGCCTCGACTTCCTCATGTGTTAGGGAAGATAAGGATAATAATAGTATCCACCTCATAGATTCATTGTGAGGATTATAAATGTGAATGAATTTATCAATGTAAAACACTTAGAAGAGTATCTGCTACATGACGGTTATTATAACTATGCATCATCTGTATTTAGGATCTTACAACCAATTAAACTTAAAAAACACAATCTTAAAAGCATGAAACCATAAA
This sequence comes from Avahi laniger, assembly GCA_963575035.1. NCBI lineage: Eukaryota > Metazoa > Chordata > Mammalia > Primates > Indriidae > Avahi > Avahi laniger. The sequence continues at coordinate 6,284 of CAUYSK010120572.1, forward strand.
TTTTCATATGATATGAATGATAGATTTATTGAGGCAGAAAATTTTAGAAATCACATTTTTTGATGTAGAGTATGTAATCCCTATATTTCTTAAATTTTATCCTTGATTTCTATAAGTCCTGCATATTCTTGAGTTTGGTCCTGGTTGATACAATCATGGCTGAAGACAAAGCCTGCAAGACTCTAAACAGCATCCATTAAAGGAAAACATGGGAAGCAGAGAAGTTAGTTCAGGCCTATTTGTATTGATGAATTAATGATTATGACTTTTTTTGTAAAAAAAAACGAGTAGGATAACAGAACCTCAGAACTGTAGAAATATAGATTTTGGGGACTTTAAAATTTTAGCACCTTTGAGCCATGGAGAGACAAAGAAGATGATAGTCTTTGATGATAAAGAGAATGTTGTACAGTTTTCAAGAATTAAAAATAAAAAGCAAGTTGTACATGAAACATTGTGAATGAGATCAGCATGAGATGTCTAAGAGCAACATTGGACTCTAGAAGACAAGGAATAGTGGCTTCAAAATTCTTTGGGAAAATTATTTCCAACCTAAAATTCTATACCCAGCTAATCTATAGAGTATGCAAGATCACCAAACACTGCCTTTCACATCCCTTTGTGTTTTACCACAATAGGAGTTGAACAAAGAAAAAGTAAGAATGAGAGTTTGACAGCACACTCTGTTGGGGACAATATGGGGGATACAGGTACATCATACTTTACTGGTAGAAGTGCAAAATTACATAACTCATAAGGAGATGAATTTGGCAGTATCTAGTAAAATTATATACACATATCACATGTACATATTATATAACTACATATTACCCTGTGACCCAACAGTTCCACTTCTAGAGATTTATCCCAAAGATCTACAAACATAAGTACAAGATGACTTATGCCTGGGCTCTTCATTACAGCACTATCTGTAAGCAAAAGATGAGCTGCTGGATTATGGCACAGTCACACAATTGGGTCCTATGGAACTTGTGAAGGGCATGAGGAAGACTCAGCACTGCACCTCACAGGGACCCAAGGGCTCTCATCAAATAGGAAAAGCAATATGTAGAACAGTGTGTGAAGGAGAACACTACAATAATAAACTAAAATTTTTCAAATTTTTAAAAATTTACCTTAAGGGAGGGAGGGAACAGAGATGAAGGAACAGGGATGAAAGCTAGACTTCTCTGAAGGTACCTCAACTTAAGTTTTGACTTTGTGAACATATGGATGTTTTAAATAATTAATAAACAAAATTCAAAATAAATCTAAATTGCTACAACTAAAATGAAACTATTAACAATTAATCTAACTACATATTGATGGCTTCTTTAGACAAAGATTAATTATTTTAAGGGACTTTAAAACACAAAGTTTGAACCTGAGTTCACTGAGAAGCCAGCCCTGAGACAAGGATTTGAGGGCAAGTAACCTCTATTGGTGAAGTCAGTCAATAAGGGAGGAGATGCCATGCCAGATTGATTGGAGCTCAATCTAGTTGAGAAGCTATGGAAATGCTATGGGATTTGGGAAAGTCATCAGGGTCAATGACTTGGTTTATTTAACAAATAAATGGCAAAGGAAAAAGGAGGGAAGGGGAATTCCTTTAGATTAAAAGAGGTTTAAGAGACATAACAAAATGTGATACATCGATCTTGTTTGGATCCTGATTCAAACAAACCAGCTGCAACATTATATTCATGAGACAGGAAAGAATATTTGAATGCTGACAAATACAAAATGATATTAAGGAATTATCATTGAATTTTAAGTATAATAATGGTATTTCAATTGTTTAAAAAAGAATTCTTAACTCTTAGATATACATGCTAAAGTAGTTATGCATGAAATATCATGTCTGGTATTCGCTTTAAGGTAAACCAGTGGGTAACTTATTTCATTTAGCATAATGTCTACTAGGTTCATCTATGTTGCAACAAATAGCAGGATCTCCTGTTTTAAGACCCAATAATATCCCATCTTGTGTTTGCATATGTACAGACATTTATGTTGCTTCCATACCTTGGCTATTGGGAATAGTGCTGCAATGAACATTGCGGCGCAGATATCTGTATGAGATGGTGACTTCCAATACTTTAGCTATCTACCTAGAACAGAAATTGCTGGGTCATATGATAGTTCTATTTTTAATTTCTCTCACTTATATGTGGAATGTAAAAAAACAAAATAAAAACAAAAAACTCAAATCCACAGAAACAGAGTAGAACAGTAGCTCCCAGGGGGAGGGAGTGTGGAGGAAATGGGGAGATGGAGGTCAAGGGTACAAAATCTCCACTAGGTAGGGTGAATAAGTCTAGAGCATGAGGACTATAGTTAATAATACTGTATCATATACTGGAAATTTGCTAAAAGAGTAGATTTTAGGTACTGTTACCACACACGAAAAGTAACTATGTGAGATAATGGATATATTAATTTGCTTTACTGCAATAATCATGTCACTAAGTGTATATATATATCAAAACATCATGTTGTACACCTAAATATACACAATAAAAATACATAACTCAGTGGACGATGGGAGAAGTATAAATGAAACCAGATCAGCCATTTGTTGATAATTGTTAAAAGTCCCACGATGAATACTTTCTATTTCTATGTGTGTTTACAAATTTATTGTAATAAAAAGTTTATTTAATCCAAGCCTATATACTTCCTGAAAAATCTTCTCACCCTACATTAAAGTCCACTGCAGTACTTAGGAGTTTCGAACATAGTGTAAGGAATCTGGCAGAAAGTTTGGGGGTGCCCTTATGGCAATTCGTTCATAGAAAACAAAGCAATTGAAAAGAATGAGACCATTAAAAACTCCTGAGAAAACGAAAAGCTGTACAAGAAAGGAAACATAACCATGACATATCGCAAAGCCCAATTGTGAACAATGCCCATTTAGTCCTAATACTGTAAATGTTGAATATCGATAGAACGAAAATTACAATGTGTCTGTAACAGGAGGATGCGAGGAGGGCAAGTGTGGACGGCAGGTGCAGGTGACATAAAAGAGCTAAACCGTCATCTTCTGTAGTGGCACATCCATAATACATAAAACTGAAAAATTGAGAAATAACAGTATAAACATGTTATTTAGAAACCCACAGAAATGCCCAGAGAATCAGTGGAAGTAGTTAAAAGTGGTTGGTCTGTAATTTTTGCAAGGAGAGGAAACCACTGTTTTTCATGACATGCCTTATGTGACTTTTAAAACAATGTACCTTGGGATGAAGGGACGGAGGGAGGGTGAGGGAGGAAGGAGAACAAGGGAATGACATGGTCACATCTGCGTTTTAGCGAGGTCACTGTGGGCTGGCTTCCAAGTGTGGGTTGAAAGGGCTGAGAAGCCAAGTCAGTGAGGCCAGTTGATCGGCTGTTATGACAAGGAGAGTAATGATAAAATTTACGAAGGGAGAAACCTAGAGACGAGAGATTGGGGTGGGAAGCGGAGCAGGGTGAGCCACGAGGGTGAGTGTTGTGCCAGAGAGCAACTTGCCATCCTCATTTCTCTTCTCTGTCCTTCCTCTCTCCGCCCTTGCCCTGATGGAAGCTAAGCCCTCTCCTCCCGTGGTTTCTGGCCCCTCCAGCAGGACCAGCCCAGGCCAGCTACTGAGCCTCACCTGCACGTCAACTGGCTTCTTTCCCAAAAACATAAATGTAAAATGGTTTGAAAATGATGTGGAGCTTCCAGACTTTCAGACCCTCGTCTTCCTGCCTGGAGATGCTTCCTCCTACCCTGTCGTCAGCCCTGCCCTGGTGACCCTGGCTGTGTCCTCAATCCACTCCCAGGTCACCTGCCAAGTGGCTCACAGTGGACGGACTGCAGAGACCCCTCAGAGAGCATGTCAACATCTCCCAATTCCTCCGAGGTAAGCCCCCTGCGTGCGCACGCACAACACACACACACACACACACACACACACACACAGAGCGAACTCTGGCGACCTCCACAGACTCCCGGTAGGAACACTTCACCTGCATCTTCCCATTCACTCCCCACAAAACCCCCAGTGATGTGAGCATGAGGTTCCCTATTTTATATGACCATCCCCTTCCTACATAAGGCCATGATTGGGTCCTTCTCTTTCAGAGCTCCCTTCCCTCTAGTGCGTGTGAGAGGAGGAAGTTCATTCATTCATTCATTCATGCAGGGGGACATTTACGGGACATCTGCTGTGTGGTGGCATGTTACAGGTGCTGGGGATTCTACGGTAAACGGAACAGGCCTGGTTCTGCCTTGCTGAGTTCACAGTCCTGGGAACCCCATCAACCAAGACAAAAGCAGCTCTATGTCTGTGACTTGTAACATTTGCTATGAGGGAAAAGAACAGACTGAGATAGATGAAAACAAGAGAAATCTAGTTTACTCAGGAAGTGCCGTTTTGAAGAAGTGATGTTTGAGTCAAGGCATGAAAAGGAGCCAGCCGGGCAAAGAGTACAGTGTTCCAGGCAGAGGAAACAGAGTGTGCAAAGGCCCTGGGATTGGAGGGCTGGGAGGAGAAAGGCATGTCCGGGGAGCAGAGAGGAAGCCAGTGTGGCTGGCCAGTGAGAAGATGGGTGGGTGGAAAAGGAAGAGGCTGGAGCAAGAGGGGTGGGGACCAGATCACACAGGGTTTCTAGGCCACAGCAAGGAAGCTTCTCCCACTTGGACTCTCCACGTGGATTCCTAACACCATTGTTCAAACCACCAAGCCACCGTCGCTTTGCTGTCAGCCACCACCTTTGGCACATGCTTCTTAAACCCACCCTGGCATCATGGGAGAAAGCAATGCAGGCTACACATACCCCCTGTCTGGCTCTGCCTTCATGAAGACAAAGTCCTTTATTCATATCCCCAGAGCAAGCCCTGGCCACTGTTTAATCAAACTTTTCAGAAATATGGAAGGAAAGGCAAAGGAAATTACCCTCGGCCGGGCGCTGTGGCTCACGCCTGTAATCCTAGCTCTCTGGGAGGATGAGGCGGGTGGATTGTTTGAGCTCAGGAGTTAGAAACCAGCCTAAGCAAGAGCGAGACCCTGTCTCTACTAAAAATAGAAAGAAATTAATTGGACAACTAAAAATACATAGAAAAATTAGCTGGGCATGGTGGTGCATGCCTGTAGTCCCAGCTACTCGGTAGGTTGAGGCAGGAGGATCGCTTGAGCCCAGGAGTTTGAGGTTGCAGTGAGCTAGGCTGACGCCAC
>CAUYSK010120574.1:0-22581 GCA_963575035.1 Avahi laniger
AGAAGGTAATATATTTTGAATGATTGTGATCATTTTAGGATCCTAGCAAATTTAGCTCCTAATTAATTATTGGCTAATATTGTTGCCATCAATTCAGTAGAGTAGGAAGAGCAGAGAGTCCTGGATAAAATGCTGACTACAAAGCAAAAACAGTTTCAGGGGAGTTTCATGTCTCAAAAGCAGGGAAGGGCTACAATTAGATGGGCCGAGATAGAGGTATTCCCTAATACTATTCAAGAGCTTTGGCTGTGGATGTAAAATGAGTGGGAGGGAAGGAGGTGGAGATGATGGGTATATGGATTGCAGACTTCTTTGTCAAGAGTGGATAAGGAAGAGAAAATAAAGATGAAATACCAGAATGATTATCCTTGACAAGGTACACAAGGATCTGAAATGAAGAAGGAGGTCTCCATACAGGGTTTCAGAAAAATCTTGAGCCCAGCCTCACATTCCGTTGATCATCTTTCAACCCTTATTGTTGCCATAGCAAACAGTCGCTCACCTGAGTAAACTCAATACACCTGACCTCTTCTGCACCCAGTATCTCTTGCTTCTTCCCCAGAGTCTCTATGGTATGGATGATGATAGAAACTGATCAGGCATTCTGTGCCATGTGTAAACCTTAGCAGGGAATTAAAACTCCTTGAATCGAAGCTTGAGCATTGAGGTAAGACAGTCGAGGAATAAATACTCCCCCATTTTTGTCTATTGGGCAGAAATACCTGAGGCATATTTGATAGAGTTCCTCACTAGGTCCTCATGAAATTCACATTGGTTAAAACTTTTGAAGAAACAAAATATTAGATAAAGAAAATGAGGATGAGAGAATACAGAGGAAAGACCCTCGAGAGAACTTGATTGAGAGGTGTCAGATAAAAATGTAAAGCAGTGAACTTTTATAGAAGAAGGGACATGGACTGTGGGTGAAGTTCTGCTGTTAGTCTTCATGCAGGCCAGTTTGGAAGAGGGTGGCCTCCAAACTGTGAAAGAAACAAACACCGAAAATTTTAATGCTAGAATTGAATAAATGTCTAAAGCGGAATGTGTCCAGACTCCGGCTGTGAGAGCTGGAAGAGAGTTAGCTAATGGAGAATGTAGGTTGAGTTCTGGTTTAGAAAAGCAGCAGAAGCCTTGTTTAAGTTGACAGCTTTCAGGACATTTGTGGAGAGGCAGAAGACCTCTGTTCTGGATTAGGTTAGCAAAGAGTGTTGTGGGGTGAGACTGTGGCGTTCTGTAAGTGAACAAATGTTATCAGACAGAATAATTTTATATACTCTATCAAATAAGACATTTACTCATAATACTTCATATTATATGATTGCAACACATTATACATCTAAAATGTATGTCTGATACTACTTTGTAGTGATATTTTGCATTTCATCCACAATTTACAGCAACACACTCTGGAGAAATGCAGAGTTTCACATCAAGACCATCTCTCTTCTAATTCTAGCAAATTCACACAGTTCCTCTAGTCCCAGCATCGTTAAAGTGGTGTATAACAATAATCTTCTCATACAATTCAAGTTGTGCCTTTATATTCAGTTAGCCCAATAGTATACATTGATGAAACAAGTTTAGGAGCTGAAACTAACTACTAATGAAAGCTCATTTTTTTAACATGAGGCAAAACCCAACCAAAAAAAAAAAAAAAAAACTCACGAAGCTATTAAGGAAACAAAGGTTAAACCCCAAGTTAGAAGAAGAAAGTGATGAAAAGTAATGTCACTTGCATAAACATTTCCAAAAATAAAAGCTTGTATTCTAGCCACTAGACTAGATTATAGTCAATTTAAGTTATTTTTTCTTTCTCTTTCTTTCTTCTCTTGCCATTTGGATCCTCAAGTTTGTTGTTCTATTCTTTTTTAAAATACATTGTTATGTATATTAGTAATGTTCTTCTTAACTTTATATTCAATAGAGGATTTTTGTTGATAGTTAAATCATTTCCTCAAAAACTAGTAAAATGGCAGGAAATATAATAGGATGAGATAAAAATAGGATGAGATAAAAACAGATAACACTTGACACTTGAGAATGCTGAGTCTGATGTCTTTTGAAATAATGCTGAAAATTTACATCCCTTTGAGGGTATATGTAATTGGATGGCTGGTGTTATTCAGGGGCTACTGTGGATCTAGTACGAAAGGGACAGTGGCTTCACAGCTGTCTCCTATCCAGGTTTGTCCCCTACTGTTTTTTTCAGCCAAATACCAACCTAGATAAATCCTTCCTCATAGTGGCCCATATACTCCCAGTGGCTCTCCACATTACTAAGAAGCAACAGGAACGTGGTCAGCCATTTCCATGCCAACCAATTACTTTGTGATGACTTTCTAGGAAGGCACTGTGTTAATGGGAATAATGGCTAATGCCTAGGTCATTCAAATTATCTGATGGAATTGGAGCTATGGACACTGTGGCTAATTGGTAGAAAAAAAAACGCAGACTAAAAGCAACTGAGCTACTTTAATAGCAAATATCCTATTTACAGAGCTGGTTTCCTATTTAGTCAGATGTCTGGTCCCAAATTCATGTGGCTCTGTTCTTTGCATCCCATTTCCCTCTTTCCTCTATTCTATGTTCCTGATCCTTTGACATTAGATATAGTTTTTCCTTATTTCCTATCGTCCACTATGAGGCAATGCTCTGTCTTCTGTGTTTCCAAAGATAGCAATGAAGTACAGTGTTCATTAACTGAGGCAACTAAAACATCTAATGTTTTCAGATAAGTTTATTAAACAGAGTTGAAGTGACTTCACTATGCAATTTACTGTACTAACTGTCTTAAGAATTTGCCAATTTTTTTCCACATGCGTATTTGATATTCACCTGTGAAATATATTCATGGAATATCTTTTTCTTGTAGGCTTTGAATTCTTAAAATAAAAATACATATTTTTGATTAGCTGTCCAAATATCTGTAGGAAAATAAAACTCAATTTAAAATAATAATTGAGTTTCACAATTACATGGAATATTGATTTAGTTTGTTCTTGTTGGTGAATATAAAATATATCAATTCTCTCTTAAAGTACACGAGGCTACGGGAAATAAAACTAATAAAAATGTAATGACACAAATTATTCTTCAGTTTTCTATTGCAGTCTGTAAGCAAGAAAAAGAGGAATGGAAATTCAGAGACAAAACATTTCAGCTTACTAAACTTCATTTTTCTCTGAGAGTGTTATAATTTATTTAGAAAATTGTACTCATGTAATTAGGGAAAAGAACGTCATTCTGTTCAGAAACGTAAAGATATGATTCTAGAATGCATTTATTTAATGTATTTTAATTATCATTTAATTTGTAAACATTTGAGAGTTTACACTTATATTTCCAATGCGGAGCATCTTTATAATTTTCAAATAGAGGGTTAAAGCAATATTGTTTTTTCTTGAATTAACAATTCCTCCTAGATTATAAACTTTATGAGGGCTATGGCCTTTCTGATATTCTGTTCACTAATAAATTCCCAGAAACTAGAACATTGCCTGATATATAGTAGGTGATCAATAAATGTTTGTTAAGCATACTATATTCTTTTTGTAATTTTCAGCATATATGATTACATCTCTTATGATAATATTGAATTGAAGTTTATTGCAACCCCAGGGATGGAAATTTCCACTTCTGGTTTATAAAATGCATAGTATTTAAAATTATAGGACTTTTCTGAATATTTTGGCCACATTTACTCCTGTTTCTTGTTCCCTTATCAAAGAAACAACAGAAAGAATACTGTTTATAGAAAATAACATTTTATATATGGAGGGCAGTTTATGCTATTTATGGCAATGAAGACAAATATTCATTTTGATCAAATGAACAACTTTTCAAATTGATAACAAGTCAGTAAGTGAGTAGTAGAAAAAAATTAATGCTGCTTTTTTAAAGTAGCAATAAACATTTATAAAATATAATAGAGAAAATTGTACTGACTGTAAAAAACTAAAAAAAAAATAAAAAAAATTAGACTCAATGATGAAAATCAATGATTAATATGAGAAGGAAACTAAGACATTTGTTAAAGGAAAAAATATGTTCGTAACATGTATGGGAAAACAAAGGTATAATATGGCATTCACGGAAACACACCTTTCTGGCAGTTGTACCTTAGATGTGCAATGTCCATGCCTGTTGGATGCACAGAATGATCAACACAGAAACATATCCTAGGATGGTCAACTCAAAGTAATTAGCATGCCTGTCATTTTCTTTGTTTTGTTTTTTTTTTTAAGATTAATAGACTTTGTTTATTTAGAACAGTTTTAGATTTAAAGAAAAATCAAGTACAGAGTGCAGATTTTCTATATGCTTCTCCTCCCTTGGATACATTTTCCTCTACTAACATTATTAGCATTAGTGTGGTGCATTTGTTACGGTCAGTGCAGCAATAGTGGTACATTATCATTGATGAAAGTATTTTTCTTTCCTTTCTTACTTTTTTACTTTTTTATACAAAATATTAATAATCAAGGCATAAAAAGATGTTCATGAAAGAGAAAATGCACATGAATGGAGGTAAATTTTTAAAAAATTTCTATGTATGTTTTGCACATTAGCAAAAAGATGTAGAATTGAAATTTTTAGTGCTGGTAAGAATGTGTTGAAACAGACAATTAAAAATGACAGATAGCATTGCCTATGCTATGTAAATTCATAAACAATATGAGAAGCAATGTGTCAATGAGACTATGTTATATGAATTTGTAATATTCTTCAATGCGGTAACACCGTAGATGGGATGGTCATTGTGACAATTTGAATATAAACACAGTTTATTACAGAGTGATTGATAAGACGGTAAAAACTTGAGGAAAAAGAGTAGCCTAAGATGATTAAGATTAAAACAAACTGTAAATAAAATTTTGAGTTTTATCATCTCAATTCTGATAGAATAACAAACTCAAATAGTAACTGCTGGAACAATTTTTGATGAAACATTTGAAAATGATGTTTGGAAAACAAATGAGATATTTTACAGTCAATGTAATTCCCAGTATCAAGGGAATACATTGGATGGGAAAGAAGAATTTCCCAAGGGTAAATTTTCTGACATCAAGAAGGATCTCCCTTTTGGAGTTTAAGAAGAAATTAGACTCAATTAAATTATGTATAGGTTATGCAAAAAGGATAATTATCTTGATCATTATCGTTGCAGCTTGGATTTGTAGCATTTTCTCTTTCTACCAGGGTTTGAAAATGAATTGGAAGGATGTCCTAATTGTGCCCATGTTTGAAAGCACTTTATTTTCCCTCCATGATGGCAGCTCTTCCTTAGGAAAGTAATGTCTGTGCCTGTCTAGATGCACAAATGCACAATATGATCAACACAGGCACATGCATTTGATTGATCAGCACAGAATAATTGGCATGTCAGTGATCTTCCTTGCTTTTTGGCCTTCAGATTTGTTATTCATAAGCATTATGCTTGTGCTGTGTACTGTGTATCAATGCCAGAAAGTGGCCATTTTTCTTTAAGAAATAGAATGATGGTATGCAAAAGCTGACAGAGACAACAAATATCAAAACAATTCTAATGTCCAGATAATACTCATTCTGCCACATATTGACAACTGTAAGGCTATTAACAGGATTATAAAATATGTTTTTAGAGTGTGAAACTTGTCAATAAGCATTGGCCAAGGTAATTTCATCAAGAGTCCCCAATAACAAATATGGCAGGAACCTTCTACGCATTTAGTCATTCACATCTGTATTGCGTTTCCCCAAAGTAGAGTGATGCTGTAAAAGTAAATACAGGCTTTGTCAACAGTCACTTCAGCCTTTGAACTTAGACCTTACTCTTTGGTTGCAGTGCTGAAGGAATCTTGCCAACTGAGGTAGCATCATTCACTGTGGCAAGTAAAAGAACTGGAGTGTTCTAGCAATAGGATTGTGAGTATATTCAACTGATTTGAAGAACCCAAAATAAGTGACATTTCTTATCACTTGATTCATGTCCGATAAAACCACAAAAGCATCTAGTACAAAAGTGTTAAAAATAACTATAGCTATAAAAATTTGGTAATGGATGCATACCATATAAAAGATGCTAATTGTGACTTGAAGAACATAAAATGTTGGGGGAAGAGTTTAAAATGTAGAGTTTTGTATATGGTTGAAGTGAAGTTGTTATCAACTTAATGTAGACTGTTATTAATATAATTACAAGGTGTTTTATGTAAGCTTTATGGTAGCCACAAAGAAAAAATAAAGAAACTATAGTAGATACACAAAAAAATAAAGAAAAGGAATCAAAGCATACCACTACAAAAAAATCATGAAATTGCTTAAGAATATAGTAAGAGAGGAATAATTAAACAAAGATACCACAAAATAGTCAGAAAACAATTAACTAAATGAAATAGCAGTGGTAAGTCCTTACTCATCAATAATTACTTTAAATATAAATGAATCATATTCTCCAATCAAAAGATATAAAGAGACTGAATGGATTATAAAAACAAACACAAGATCCAACTGGAAGACCATTATATAATAATAAGGATGTCAATTCATCAAGAGGATATAATAATTGCAAATATATGTACATCCAACATTGGAGCTCCTAAATATATAAAGCAAATATTAACAGAACCAAAATGGAGTGATAGACAGCAATACAATAATAGTAGGGAATTTTAACACCCCACATTCATCAGGTGAAAGAGAGGAGTGGATTGGTATATACACACTTAATGGATACAGTGTGCACTGTCTGGGGGATGGACACACTTGAAGCTCTGACTGGGGTGGGGCAAAGGAAATATATGTAACCTAAATATTTGTACCCCTGTAATATGCTGAAATAAAAAAATAAAATTACAAAAATAAAAAAAGAACATTCTGGAAGATGGCAGGGGTGGGATGCAACTTAAAGACAATGGGGCTGGCAATAGCCAAGGAAAGAGAGAAATGCTGCAAACAAAAGAGAGTGATTTTCTGTAAACAAATAAACAAACAAACAAAAAATCCCAATAGATCATCCATGTAGAAAATCAATAAGGAAATAGTGGATTTCAATAACACTATGGATCATTTGGATGTAATAGATATATACAAAGCATTATATCCAACAGGAGCAGAATACACATTATTTTCAAGTGCACACAGAATGTTCTTTGAGATAGATCAAATGTTAGGTCAGAAAACATGTCTTAACGAGTTCAAGAAGATTGGAATTATATCAGATATATTTTTTACCACAATGGTATGAAACTAGAAATCAGGAACAGGAAGAAAATTGGAAAATTTAAAAATACATAGAAATTAAACAATACACTCATGAACAACTAAATAATCAAAGAAAAAAAATCAAAGGAGAAATTTTTTAAAATCTTGAGATAAATGAAAGTGGAGATACAACATACTAAAATATATGTGATGCAGCAAAAGCAGATTCAGGGGGAAGTTTTTAGCAATAAATACTTTTATTAAGAAACAATAAAGATTTCAAATAAACCATCTTACATTACACCTCAAAAAAACTACAAAAATAGAATTAAGCCCCAAAAGATCAGAAAAGAAATTGATAAAATAGAGACTAGAAAAAAGTAGAAAAGATAAATGAAACTAAGAGTTAGTTTTTGAAAAGATAAACAAAACTGACAAATCATAAGCTAGCCTGTGGAAAAAAAGAGAAAAGACTCAAATAAATAAAATCAGAAATGAAAGAGAGGACATTACAACTGATACCACAGAAATACAAAGGATCGTAAGAGACTGCTATGAACAATTAAATGCCAACAAATTGGATAACAGGGAAGAAATCCATAGCTCATAGAAACATAAAACCTAGCAAAATTGAATTATAAAAAAATAGAAAATTTGAATCGACCAGTAGTGAATAAAAAGACCAAATCGGCATTCAGAAAACTCCCAACAAAAACAGCCCAAGACCTGTTGGCTTCAGTGGTAAATTCTGCCTAACATATAAAGAAAAATTAATATCAATCCTTCTTAAACTCTCCTAAAAATTAAACAGGAAGTAGTACTTTCAAATTCATTTTATGAGAACAGAATTACCTTGATACGAAAGCAAGACAAGGACATAACAAGAAAAGAAATTCATAAGCCAAGATCTCTAACAAAGATTAATGTAAAAATCCTCAGCAAAATGATAGCATACCAAATTCAATATCACATTAAAAAGATAATATGTGTACACAAAGAGTGCAATGCACACCACGCAATGGGATGGACATATTTGAAACCTGGACTGAGGGGGGGAGGGGAGGCAAGGGCAACACACGTAACCTAAACATCTGTACCCCCATATTATGCTGAAATAAAAAAAAAAAGATAATATGCTGTGATCAAGTAGGATTTATCCCTGGGATGTAAGGATAGTTTAACATACACAAATCAATAAATGTGATGCATCACATTAACAGAATGAAGGCTAAAAATCATATATGATCATATATGATTATCTTATACAGAAAAAGCATTTGAAAAAATTCAGCATTCTTTCATGAAAAAAATAAAACTCTCTACAAATTAGATATAGAAGAAATGTACCTAACCATAAATAAAAGCCACCATATATGATAAGCCCACAGTTAATATCACTCAACAGTGAAAAGCTGAAAGCTTTTTCTATAAGATAAGAAACAGCACAAGGATGTTCATTCCTACCACTTGATCCAATTAAAAAGGAAGAAATAAAATTGCCTGTTTGCAAATAACAACTTACATGGAAAACCTTGAAGACTCCACTGGAAAAAAAAAAACTGTTAGAATTAACAAATTAATTCAGTAAGATTGCAGTATAGAAAATCAATATATAACAATAAGAAGCACCCCTATACACTAACAACAAGCTATTCAAAAAATAAATTAGGAAACCAATCCCATTTACAATAGCTACAAAAAATGAAATATTTAGGGATAAATTTATCAAAGGAGATGTAAGATCTTTACACTGAAAAACAAAGCATTGATAAAAGAAATTGAAGAAGACAAAAATAAATGGAAAGACATCCTCTTTTCATGAATTTGAAGATAAAATATTGTTAAAATGTTCATACTTCCCAAAATGATCTACAGATTTAATACAATCCCTATCAAAATTTTAAAGATATTTTTCACAGGAATAGAAAACACTATTGTAAAATTTGTATAGTATCACAAAAGACTCCGAATAGCCAAAGCAATGTCCAGTAAAAAGAGCAAAGCTGTAGACTTCACAATACCTGATGGCAAAATATGCTACAAAGCTGTAGTAATCAAATCAGCAGAATACTGGCATAAAGACAGACATGTAGACCAATAGAACAGAATAGAGAACTCAGAAATAAATCTACACATTTACAGTCAATTGATCTTCAACCAAGTTGCCAAGAGCACATGATGGAGAAAGCGCAGTCTTTTCAATAAGTGGTGCGGGGAAAACTGGATATCCACATTTGAAATTGGACTTTGATCTCATATTATAAACAAAAATTTTCTCAAAATGGATTGAAAATTTAAAAGTAAGACTTGAATTTGTAAAACAAGTAGAAGAAAACATATGGAAAAGCTTCTTAACCCTGCTCTGGGCAATGGTTTTCTTAAAATGTTGTCCCAAAACACAGACAAATAAAGTATAAGTAGACAAGTGAAATCGCATCAAACTAACAGCATTGTGGAGCAAAGGAAACAATAAGCAGAATGGAAATACAGCCTACAGAATATGAGAAAATATTTGGAAATCATACATCTAATAAGGGGTTAATATCCAAAATATACTAGGAAGCCAAATCACTCAGTAACAATAAAACAAATAACTGGATTAAAAAGTGAGCAAATGACTTCAACAGCCATTTCTCAAAAGAAGACATACACGTGGACAACAATTATATGAAAAAATGCTCAACATCACTAATCATCAGAGAATTGCAAATTAAAACCACAATAGCATATCACCTCACAGTTGTCAAAATGGCTATTATCAAAAAGAGAAAAGATAAGTATTGGCGGGGATGTGGAGAAAAGGGAATCCTTGTACCCTGTCAGAAGGAACATTAATTAGTACAGCCATTATGGAAAACAGCTTGGAGATGCCTGAAGAAATTAAAAAGAGAATTACCACATGGTCTAGCATGGTCCAAAGGAAATGTAATTAGTATGTTAAAGAGATATCTGCACTCCTGTATCCCTATGTTCACTGAAGTATTATTTAAACTAGCCAAGATATGAAATCCATCTAAGTGTTTATAAATAAGTGAATGGTTAAAGAAAATACTATTTGGCCTTTAAAAAGAAGACAATTTTTTTACAACGTGGATGAACCTGGAGAGCATTATGTTAAATGAAATTAGCAAAGCACAAAAAGACAAATACTGCATAATCTCATTTATATATGGAATATAAAAAAGTGGATCTCTTAGAAGCAGAGAGTACAATGGGGTTGCCAGAATATGGGAGAGTTGGTTAAAAGATAAAATGTTTCAGTTAGGTGAATACGTTCTGGAGATCTATTATAAAATATTGTGACTATAGTTAATAATAATGTAATGTGTACTTAAAATTGCTAAGAGAATAGATTTTAAATGTTCTCTCCATGAAACAATAATAAATATGTGAGGAGATAGATATGCTAATTAGCTTGATTAATAATATCACAACATAAACATATATCAAATAGATCTAGTATATATAATATTTGTCAATTATATCTTAATAAATCTGGAAAAAAATTGTAAAAACAAGTGAGTGTGTCTATTTCTGGATTCTCCATTCTGTTCCATTGAGTCGTATGTCTATTCCTCTGGCAATACTACCATGTTTTGATTATTATAATTGCATAATAAGCTTTAATATCAAATAAAGTGATCTCTTTCACTTTATTCTTATTAAGATTGTTTTAGTTACTCTAGAGCTCATTCCTTTGCATATAAATATTACATACATTTTTTATGTTAACAACATTCTTGCTAGAATTTTGATAGGAATTGCATTAAATCTGGAGGTCAGTTTGAGGAGAATTAACATCCTTGCTATGCTAAGTTTCCATCGTTTTAAAAAATACCAATTAGGTCAAATTATAGAGACATAACATAAATTATGCTGCAACACTTTTGGAAATATTACTTTAAGCCTTCTACTTTCTGACCATCATTTCCCATTCTTCAATCTTAATTAAACTACTCCCCTATCCTAAAGTAATTTAGATCTCTTTGAAACTCACCATCCATTGAACTGATTATTAAGTATGCATCAACCCCTTCTTCTGATATTTTACCTGTTTTCCTGGTTTATACTACATACCTTACATCAAATTATACCAGCTACTTGCCTTAAAATCCCTTATCCAAGGAAAAATCCTTGAATTCTCTGACTAATTCTATTGCTTTTAACTGAATGCTAATTAATTTTGAAATTTACATGTTTGTTTACTTTGTTGCACTTTCCATGTTAACTTTTCTCCTCATTTAATGCTTGATAAATTTAATTTTATTTTATTTTTGTAAAAAAATTCAAGAGCATACATTTTCTTTTATTATATCTTTGGCTAGATTTGATATTCTGTCGTTTTCGGTGATTGTAAATAAAATTTGTAAATATTTCGGAACTACTTTTCAAGTAAATAATTTTTAGAATTTAAAAATTTAATTTCAAATGTTTGTAATTGTTTTCCTTTTGCTTTCACTGTTGGCTTTTTTATTTTGTGGAGTTTGTATAAAACCTATGATTTCTGCTTCATGTGATATGTTGAGATTAACTTTGTGACATAATATACATTTAATTTTGTATGTGCATCTGTTTTTGAGATGATTGCATATTCTCCTTTTTGTTTTACATCATATTAATATACATTGTTACATACATATCAAAATGCAATGTTAAATACTGTGGATATTAAATAAATATTTTCTATATTTAACATTTTGAACCAATCCCTGACTATCTAAGCATATTAATATTTCATAAAGTCTGACCAATTTTAAAGAAGCATATTAATTTTGTCAGTTTTTAGTTTTAGATATAAATGCCTTTAATCGATTTATATATTTTTTCATTTAGAATGGTAACTTCTATAACTTAATATAACTATAACTTAATGTATTTATTAACATACTCAATTCCTGAATATATTTCTTCATTTATATCAGATATGTGCAAATATTGTGTGTGTGTGTGTGTGTGGGAGAGAGAGAGAGAGAGAGAGAGAGCGAAAGCCAAGATAGTAAATCTTCTAACTATCCTGGGCCATAAGATTTCCAAGGTTTCTCTTTGTTTTATTTTTAAATTTCAGAATATTATGGGGGGTACATTCGAGTGCAGATGTCTTTATTATAGAATGATTTTTTTCCTTTGGGTAGACACCCAGTAGTGGGATTGCTGGATCAAATGGTAGTTCTACTTTTAGTTCTTAGAGATATCTCCATGCTACTCTCCATAGAAGTTGCACTAATTTGCAGTTCCACCACCAGTGTATGAGTATTCCTACTTTCCACATCCACACCATTTGTTGTTTTGAGACTTTTTGATAAAGCCATTCTCACTGGAGTTAAGTGATATCTCACTGTGGTTTTAATTTGCATTTCCCTGATGATTAGAAATGTTGAGCATTTTTTATATTTTCCACTACTACAGTCTGCCATGGTCACACAAAAACAGCCACAGACAATATGTAAAGAAATAGACATTAACATTTATCAATAATACTTTATTTACAAAAGAGTCACCTGAGATGAATTTGGACCAGGGATAGTATTAGTCATTTACAGACCCTTTATCTACATAATCATTCTCATAATATAGGGAGTTGTATGTGAATTTATATTATTCAGTTATTTTTCTCTTTCTTAGGATTATTTTGACAAAAAACTTGTTAATACGCTCATATAAATATGTAAGAGAGGATTTTATAATTAGCAAAGCCATTTAATGGATGAAGAAATTAAGGATTAAATAGGCTGAGTAACTTCCCCAAGATCACAGAGCTGAAGTTAAAATACAGTCTGCCTCCCTCTGTATTTAATGGAGAAATCACACAGTCACTTAAATTAATCATTCATGTGCTAAATAGACATTTATTAATTGCTTACTATTAATTTAATGTGCCATTTTACGCACATAATCACACTTGTCATGGTCAGACTTTAGTTATTTTACCCTTTTCTGTCCTTCAGAACAAACGTGTAAATGGTTAAAGGGAAGCCAAAGGATTATTAAAGTATGAATCAAATCAAAAGACGTAAAGAAAGTTTTAAGATGATGAGAATTATTATTTCAGATGGAAAAATGAATTCTGAAGATTGAATTAGTTATATGGCATCATCATGCCGAAGAGCATTA
This sequence comes from Avahi laniger, assembly GCA_963575035.1. Lineage (NCBI taxonomy): Eukaryota > Metazoa > Chordata > Mammalia > Primates > Indriidae > Avahi > Avahi laniger. The sequence goes on from CAUYSK010120574.1 coordinate 13,294, forward strand.
TTAGTCCATCTCTGTTTTCCTGAAATAAAGTACTTAGATTGTCCGATAAGGAATTATATTGGAGACTATTTGAAAAGAAACTAAAAATTGCATATGAGATATCACAGAGGATTTGACATTTTTTCCCTCTACAGATCAATGGATAGAAAATATTTTTACTCAGAAGAACATAATGAGATGACCTGGAAAGTCCTCTTTCCATTTTTTGTCACTTTATAACATAAAAGCAACAACTATAAAAAGTTAACAAAAATAACTACAATAAACATTTTATATTATCTTTTTATTTATAGAAATCCTTAAAATTATATTTGATAATTTGGAAAGTTGTTTAGAATCACTTAATTAGTTTAGGCCCTGAGGACATCATTTATGTAAGTAATACTTCACTGCACTAAATGGTCCAAAAGTGGTCTCAAAACTGTAAACTAGTTCCCAGAAGTGCGCAAAAAGTCCCTAGAGTGTATCTTGACTGTCTGAAGTACCTGGCTTATTAGTGGATTGATTTAAATGTTTCCATAATCCTAAGCATGCAAACCTCCACATAGAAATCATTTATAGAACATTTACTTAAAGATATTTTATCCCTCTTTATTATCTCTTTATTAAAGAATCCAAGGGATGTATAACTCTATTTTTCTACTACAGAGATGGATAATAATTGCACGTGGGCAGTGGTGGATAATTAGAGATACAAAGCCTAAAATAGCAGGAGTCATTTACAAGACAAAACAGCTTAGTTTAGATTTAGCAATAATAATATCAGCTACTTCCATGATCATCTTGTTTTCTTCTACAAAATAGTTATTCAGAATATTTGACATATTTATTAAAATTACTAATAAATAATTAACTGCAACATTAAAATTGTAATTTATTAAATGCACAAGAAAAAATTTAAATGATTTTTTTTTTTGAAACAGAGTCTCACTTTGTTTCTCTGGCTTTAGGCTAGGTCACCAGCAACCTCAAACTCCTGGGCTCGAGTGATCCTCCTGCCTCAGCCTCTCCAGTATGTGGGACTACAGGCATGCACCACCATGTCTGGCTAAATTTTTCTGATTTTAGTAGAGTTGGGGTCTCTCTCTTGCTCAGGCTGGTCTCAAACTCCTGAAGTCAAGTGATCCTCCCGCCTTGGCCTGCTAGAATTATAGGCATGAGCCATCATATCTGGCCTAAAATGATTTGTAACTTTTAAATAAATAACTCATATAAGAAGAAAAAATAGACTTTCCTCTGCTATATTTCCCAGAAAATATGTCTCATATTCTACTCCTTCCTAGCTTTAAAATAGCATTATGATTTTTAAATAGTTCCCACTTTCAGGTTATTCTGTAATGGTCGATGATCCCATATATTACTGGGAAACTGAAACTCAAAAATAATACTATTTATAACTGCTCCAAAGAAAATAAAATGTTTAGGTATAAACTTAAGAATACATGTAAAGTCTGTATGCTGAAAATTACAAAACTGTGATGAAAGAGAATTAAATAAGACAATAAGTAAGACAGAAACATAACATGTTTATAGAAAAAACTCAACATAGTAGGATGTGAATTTTCCCAGATTGATCTGATCTATCAGTTCAATGCAATTCCTATCAAAATCTGAGAAAGGTATTTTTGTAGAAATAGATATTGTAAAATTTACATGGGCAAGCACCGATTCTAGAGACTAAAACATCTTCCAAAATATAATAAAGAGGGCGAAATTATACTAATGTATTTATTTTATATATGTATGTATATTTACTATACAACTATAGTATTGAAGACAGTGTGGTTATAGGATTGAGGACAGGATAGACATTTGGTTCAATGGAACAGAATAGAGGTCAGAATATACCCTTGCAAATATCATCTCATTTTTTACAAAATGATAAAAGCAATTCAATGGAAAAATGACAAGAGTTTTCATCATATGGTACCGGAGCATATGGACACCAATAGGCAAAAAAAAAAAAAAAAAAAAAAAAAAACCGAACAAAAACAAAACATAAAAAAAAAATTTTAAAAAAAAAATAATTCAAAATGGGGCCAGAAAAAAAATTTGAAATTTTTTAAATAATTTGGTACCGTTGAATATGGAACCCAATCCCAAAAAAAAAAAAAAAAAAAAAAAAACACGAACCAAACTCTAACCTAAACATCACATTTTACATAAAAATTAACTCAAAATGGGTCCAGAAAATAAATGTGAAATATGTTAATAACACTATAAAATATCAGAGAAAAAGAATAAAGAACCTTTATTACCTAGAATTAAGCAAAAAGTTTTTAGGCTTATCACCAAAAGCAGAGTTCATAAAAGAAAAAAATGATAAATGAATCTCAGAGAAATTAAAAACTTTGTTCTATGAAAGAAGACTTTGTAAATAATATGTAAAACTAATCTTAAGACTGGGAGAAAATAATTGCAAACCAGATGCCTGAGAAAGGACAAGTATCTGGGATACACAAAGAACTCACAAAATACAAAAGTAAAGTAAGTAATAAAAAAATTCCAAGCAGAAAAGGACATGATCAGACATGTCACTGGAAAAAATAAGTAAGTGATAAATAATGGAAATATATTTAACATCACTAGCCATCAGGGAAATGCAAATTGAAACACAAGATATCACTATACTCCTATAAAAATAAATAAATAAGGACAGCATCAAATGCTGAGGATGTTGCAACTAAATTGGATTATTCATACATTGCTGGCGGGAATGTAAAAAGGCACAACCACTCTGGAAACAGTTTGGTACATTTTATCAAACTAAACATGCAATCCTGGTACAACCTAAGTATTATAGTTGGGTTGTTATCCCAGAGAATTGGAAATTTATATTCACACAAAAACCTGACATGAATGTTCATAGTGGCTTCATTTGTAGTAGGTAAAAACTGGAAATGACCCAAACTTTCAAATGGTGAACAGTTAAACAAATATACAATAGAATACTATTCAGAAATAAAAAGGAACAAATAACTAATACATATTATACAAAAACATGAATGAAATCTCAAGAAAATTATACTGAGTGAGATAAAAGGCCAAGCCCCAAAAGCAACTTACAATGTGATTCTATTATATATTTAAATTGACTAAATTTTAGAGATGCATGGAAGTTTATAGGTTAGGGAATTGCAGTTGGATATGATTGTGAAAGAGTTGTACTAGGGACCTGATGATAACAAAAGAAATTTGTATCTTAATTGTAATGGTGGGTACATGAACTTACACATTATACATTTGCATTGAACTAAATGAACACACACATAAATGACAACATGTAAAACTTGAATAAGATTAGTAAGTTTAGTGGAGTACATAAATTTCAATTTTCTGCTTGTGATCTGTGCCCTGCCTATATTTATGCCTCCTTCCTTCCAAACCTATTTTTATACTCTCCTTAATTTTGCCTTTTCCAGAATGTAGTCTAGTTGAAATTATACAGTATGTAACCTTTTCAAATTGTTTTCTTATCAATGTTTTCACTTAACATTTTAAGTTCCTCCATGTCATTTCATTCCATTTTAACATTGAAGAACATTCCATTGTACAGATGTACCACAGATTTTGTTGTTCGTCCATTCGCCTACTGAAGGACATGTTGGTTGCTTCTGAGTTTTAACAATTATTAATAAAGATGTTATAAACACATTCACGTGCATATATTTGTGAGGACATAAGTTTTCAACTCATTGGAGTAAATGTCAAAGAGTGTGACTGCTGAAATGCATAGTAAGAATATGTTTAGAATGATGAGAAACTGTCAAACTATCTTCCAAAGTAGTTGTGCCATTTTCTTTTACTACCAGCAATGAACGTTAGTTATTATTGCTCCACATTCTCTCCAATATTTGGAATTGTCAGTGTTCTGGATTTTGGCCATTCTAATAGGTGTGTAGTGGCATCTTATTGTTTAAATTTGCAATTCTCTAATGACATACAATGTTGAGCATCCTTTCATGTCAATATTTACTACCTCTATATTTTCTTTGGTGAGGTATCTGTTCAGACATTTTGCCCATTTTTAAATCAGATTATTTTCTTATTGTTGAGTTTTAAGATTTTTTTTTTAAATTTTGGATAACAGTCCTTTATTAGATATATTGTTTGTAAATAATTTTTTCCCATCTGTAGCTGGTCTTCTCATTCTCTTCAAAGAGGAGCAGAGGACGGTTTTAAAATTACTGCTGATAATTTCCTATAATAGAGCTATTTAAAATATTATGGATAATTTAATAAAAGTATTTATATTAAATAGTTAATCTTAAAGATGATATGGTTTAAATTTAGACTTGTACCGAAAAATTGACATAATCTCATTGTGAAGATGTTTTATGAGCGAAAGCAATGATAAAAAAAATATGTTGTATCATGTTGCTGAAGAGTATAATTTAAAATATTTATATAGTTTACATAATCTTCCAAATAAGATATGCAAGAAAGCAGGTTGTTCTGCTGTATACCTCAACAGATGGATGAAATCATTTCAAAAAGATGGCAAAGCTGTTAAATTTTGAAATTCAATTTTATGAATTATATTTGGGAAACGGGTTTACACATTCTGGTTTCTATCATGTTTGAGAATCATAGCAGAATTTCAATGAAGTCAATATATAAATCTCTGACGGAGGCAAGGATCATATTTATGCTTTCTATGATCTGGCATTGGAAAGTATGCATCCTATATTTTATTAATGTTTTCACAGCAAGCAAATCATAAAAACAAATAAATTTTCCAAATATTTACATGATACACTTTCTCAAACCAATGTATTTATCATTGCTACTTAAAGTAAGTGGTTATGTTCGTGTCTGACTTGATATAAATAAAGCTGTACCAAAATATGTTGCACTGAATTGCACAGTTATTTAGAATATTGGATTTTGGAAACATCATATTTGCTGCAAAATTTTATAAGTATATACAATTTTATAAATACAATATGTTTTCCTAGAAGACGAACATATATTAAAAGTGAAATCACATAACTTTATAAGTTTGCAAATGACAGTGGATCTAAAATACTCCATTGTAATATCCGTTTTAAATTTCCTTGAGTCTATTTTCTGTTAAGAAAGAGAAAATAAATTGCCTTTTATTACATATTCAAATATAGGCCTTCTTCCTAATATTTTATTAGTTTTCCAGAATTATACTTCTTAGAATATGTAAATATTCATTTTTCTCTTAATGTTAATGTTTTTCATGAAATGTTTTAAAAGTAAACAGATCTTGATATTTTTATCAATTATATGCTGTATGTCTGTGGTCCCCCAGCCCCAGTCTGTGGCATGTTAGGAACCAGGTGCACAGCAGGAGATGAGTGGCAGGGAAGCAAGGGAAGCTTCATCTGTCATTACAGCCCCAGAGCCGCTCTCCGATGCGTGGCATCAACGCATAAGCTCCACCTCCTATCAGATCAGTAGCAGTGTTAGATTCTCATAGGAGCGGGAAACCAACTGTAAACTGCACATGTGCACTCCTTATGAGAATCTAATGCCTGATGATCTGAGGTGGAGCTGAAGTGATGACAATAGCCTTGTGGAGTGATTGCAAATACAAATTATCATTAGCAGAGAGGTTTGGCTACAAAATAAATGTAATGTACTTGGATCATCCTGAAACCATTCCCCCACCCTGGTTCATGGAAAAATTGTCTTCCATGAAACCGGTCGCTGACTCCAAAAAGGTTGCGGACTGCTGCTATATGTGATTCCCAATGAATAAAATTGAAGAACTATATAAAGTATGAAAATCCAGTTAAACACAAGAAGGTATTTTTTTAAATGTATACTTTTCTCATGGTTGGGCATTCTTGCTCTAGGATGATACAAAATCTAAAGCTTCCTAGGAAAATAGTTGAAATTTACTAAATAATAAGTTTTTAAATTATACAGTAAAAAATAGTATAAACAAAATTAAAAGTTAAATTTGGAAAAACACTGTGATAACATATAATGGTATAACGGTATAATGGTAATGTCCGTAATCATTTTTGAATTTATATCATGCAAGAACCAAAATATTAAAATGATTAATATTTAAACATAAAAAGAAAACATGGGATGAGTTAATGACTAGATATTATTAAATAAAGATTGAGGAAATTGGATTTTATTTATTCCTTATTTTTAAGTGTTTAAAGTGTATTTTAACTAAATTTGAAAGATAATTTGGTACACGAACTGTGATTGGTTTTAATTTTAACTTTTTGCTGTATAGAGAAATTTAAATTTTCTAATATTGAGCACCAAGAAATATTAAATGCCAAAGCTTTTATTAACAATGCTTTCCTTTCATTTATATTTCTGTTTTCCTGTGTAAGAGTTAATGAAGTTGCATAACGTTTCCCTTGACCACCTTAATGACAACATTTCTGTCGTCGATAGCAATAACAATTAATGAATGTTTTGCTTTTTTTCCTTCGAAATAGATCTCACTCTATTGTCTGGGCTAGAGTGCAGTGCCGTTATCATAGCTCACTGCAACCTCCAACTCTGGGCTCAAGCAATCCTCCTGCTTCACCAGTAGCTGGTACTACAGGCACATGCCACTACATCCGGCTAATTTTTCTATTTTTTGTGGAGACAGGGTCTTTCTCTTGTCCAGGCTGATCTCAAACTCCTGGCCTTAAGCGATCCTCCTGCCTCGGCCTCTCAGAGTGCTAGGATTACAAACATTAGCCACTGCACCAGGCCTGAGTGTTTTAGTAGAACAAATATTTTATTCCTTGTGAAAGACATCAAATATTGTATTTAATAACACAAAGAAAGTGTGCTGCTGGATATACATAAAACAATGCCAGTGGATATATATTGCAGAGTAGGAAAAATTTTACCTTTCCACTCTTAGGGTTTTTTGGGTGGACCTGAGAATTCAATTGACATAAGACAGATTTACAAGAGAAAAGCAAATAAATCTATTTAATAAGTTTTACATGGCACGGGAGCCTTCCTAAGGAAATGACAATTTAAAGTTGCAGTTAGAGTTGAGCACATACACTGAACTGGGCAAAAAGTAGTAAATTATGAAAATGTAACAAGGTAAAGTGGTTTGTAGTCAATATGCCAGAGCAGCATGTTTTGGGTGTCATATTCTGAACTCCTTCAATAAGAAAAAAGAAAAAAAAAAAGGAGTGTGAGTTGCATATATCCAGAGAGCCAAAAAATATAATCATAACTAGCATTTATTTTATATTTACTATGTTTCAAGGTCTGTTTAAAATATATCTCATACACAAATTTATCTTGTCCTTTCAAGAAGCTTATGATGTAAGTACTTCTATCAACCTTATTTTACATAACTTATCCAAGGTCACAGAATTAATAGAGTAAGAATTCCAGTCTACACATTTTGGTTCAAAAACAACTGCTTTCCACTGTGGTTTACTTATTCCAAGCAACAGAATCTTCAGAAATTTGGCAAATGTTTTATTTTTTACTTTTCTTTTAAGTAGTTTGTGCCAGAAATAAGGTTTATGAACTATTTATAGTTGCTTATATCTTTTAAGATGAATGATTTTAGAAAATTCAGAGTGATAGGAGTCAGGTATTAAAGGAGATACTGGGATTATATGAGGCCAGAGATAATTCAGCAAACAGAATATCCCTTCTCCACCAAATGATGCATTTGTGAGAAACGTTCAATAGCACTTTTCTCCCAGGACCTTTGTTAAACATGATTTTGCTAAGCCTATCATTTTTTAAGGTACATTTCTATCTACAAAGCATAAAAAAAAGTTTCATGGTGTGCTAGATTTCGATTTGATATTTATACTCTTTAATTTCATCAGTCATGAGATTGTACGCTATCATTTTGAGGATCACTGTTCATATAGAGAAAACACATTTACAGGTGAAATTTTGCAGGTGATATTTGGTGGAACCATATTTCATGCAAGAATGCACAATTAATGTTCCATCACTGAAATAAGAATATGCTACTTCTCTTTGAAATATGGATTACATTTTAAAATAAATAACACAGATGAAGAAGTATAATATTGAGATGATATTATCAGTAGGTTTTTATCCAAAAACTATAAATCATGTTTCACTTAAATGTATTTAACGTATTCCAGTGCTCCCATTATGTTTGAATAATGGAGCAAAATCACATATTTCTACTGATTCATTACTCTTTCGGAAGGTGACAAATTTGAAAGATTGCTCTGACATGAAAGACATACAATTTTATGCAAATATATAATTTAGTTCCATCTTATAGCATATACTGTCAGCTGAACCAAAAATAGACTAATAGAAAACACCAGTGTAGGTGCTACATTGGGACATGTGTTCAAAGAAAAGCAAGGTTAGAACTACTTCAAACTTTGTTAATTCATCATGCTTATAAATTTGGACATGATTAAATTCACGTACATACACATTTAATCTAAACTGTTGCACTTCGAATCATAAGCCAATGAAACTAAGATGTATTCTCTAAGCACACTTATACTAATTTTGTTAAGTAAATTCCTTCCAAAATAACTACTTCACTTTCTGTAAGCCATGACCATGTAAAGTGGAGGGGTGAAAGTCTAGATAATCCTAGCTAAAGTGTTCATATCTAAATCATAAAAATAAATGTTAATAGAGACTGTCAGTTCCAATTATATTAAAATTTCCTATTTTTATATTACTCTGTATTGTTAAATTTATAGCATTATTTATTAAAAAAGAGCAAAACAAGATAAAAAACATCAACATTGATTCCATCATTTTCTCATGCATTTTTAAAAATTTGAATGATTTTTTTCCTTTGTTTTTCTATTTGAGCATATTGCAAGGGTACAAAGGTTTAGACTACATATATTGTCTTTGTCCCACCCAAGTCAGAGCTTCAAGTATGTCCATCTCCCAGATGGTGTGCACTGCACCCATTAGGTGTGTATACCCATCTCCTCCTCCCCACTCCCACCTGCCTGACCCTCCCTTGAATGTTACTGCTATATGTGCACATAAGTGTTGATCTTTTAATACCAATTTGATGGTGAGTACATGTGGTGTTTGTTTTTCCATTCTTGTGATACTTCATTAGAATGGGCTCCATCTCTATCCAGAATAATACAAGAGGTGCTACATCAGTATTGTTTTTTGTGGCTGAGTAGAACTTCATGGTATACATGTACCACATTTTATTAATCCACTCATGTATTTATGGGCACTTGTGTTGTTACCACATCTTTGCAATTGTGAATTGTGCTGTTATAAACATTGGAATGTAGACTTGTTTTTTTATTGAATGTCTTTTTTTTTTCCTTTGGGTAGATGCTCAGTAGA
>CAUYSK010120575.1:0-20349 GCA_963575035.1 Avahi laniger
GCACCACCCAAATGATGGACATATTTGAAACTCGGACTTAGGGAGGGAGGTGGGGGCAAGGGCAACATATGTAACAGAAACATCTGTACCCCCATAATATGCTGAAATAAATTTAAAAAATTAAAAAAAAAAATAAAAAAAAATAAAAAAAAAATAAAAAAATCGAAGACCTCTCTTAAGCAACCTGTGTATAGAGCCACGCTATATAACTACCTATAAATATGTGTCTAAGCTGTCTACAAATTGTAGGTACTTTTCCAAAGCATATGAATAAAGTTTTGATCATTTGATAAAGAAAAGCAGTTGAAATACCACAAAGATATAGACTAGAATATAATTTTTAACTCTTAACACCTAATCCAATTCAAGAATATTTTCTTTAATTTGCATTGTTAATTCCCTCTTAATTTGATTGAAATGCAATAGTGTGTAGTAAACATACACTTCTAATAATATTTAGATGTTTTTATTTTATGACACTTTGGTAGATAATTATTAATTATTCTCTTAGTGAACTATTTAATTAATTCATACTATGTGTTTAACATACGTCCCCCTTAGAAAAAAAGAATTTCCCTCGTGAATAACTCAACTGCCATCTGGGGCCCTTGGCCCTTAAAGAGTCAGTAAAACTCTGGTTGTATCTTCAGTTCCATGGATTTCTTGTTAGTTATCAAAGGTTTAAGTTCACATGATGCCTATAGTTTTTCTTCCTGTATCCACATATGTGGTCTCCATAATAAATTTACATGTACCAAGAATGTTGCGAGAGTTAGCATATTTGACTGAAGGCTAGAGGGACAGAGAATGGGACATATCTTGGGCACGTGGCTTTCCAGCATCTCATCAGCTCTCTTTTCCCTCTCCTCTTCCTACCTCTGCTATTTGTTGCCTTGTTCCAAATTTTACTCCTTCAGTTGTCTAATACAATTCATCATTCCTTAGCCGCTACCCCTACATTTCTATTCTCAGAAACGTTGAGGCACACAGCAGGTGGATTTTGGTTTTTCAGACTCCTTGGTTCAACCCTTTTTAGGAGGCAGCTGGGATTATAAATTACAAGGTTGGTTTTTCTATTAAATATTTGATATTGTCAGTTGTTGACATTGGATTATTATTCCCTAAATTAGTATCTATAAAGATTGAAATTTATGTTATTTCCAATATTGTAGGTATTCTAAACAAAACAAATATGTGTTTCTGGTTAATAATTTATTTTAATGGGAAAAATAAAATTATTATTTTGCATGATATGTATTTATTTTATTTTTCTTTTGTGCATGTAAAAGAAATCCCAGCTGGTCTTCACAAGATTGGGATATTGTGAAAGGGGTTTTTTTGTGGAGAATGATTGGTCCATAAACTTCCTCTTAGAGAAGTTTGTGATCTTTTCTTAAAAATTGTGTGGCACTACTGCATTTTAGAAATAATTTTAGAGTAACTTCAGATTTTGTTATCTCATTTGGAAAATGCTGACATTGCAAATTAGATTTCCCTAAGGGGAAATCTGGCATGTTTTAAATTTGTATCATATGTTTATCTCAGTTGGACCACTTTCCTGCTAGGTAGTGAGACAGAACATTGTGGCAGTTATCCTCTATTTCCTCTATTTTGTTTTCTGAAATAGTTAAAGGACCAAAAAAAAAAAAGTTTAATTTTTCCAGGGCTAGCGTACTGTAACTATAATCCATTTTTAAAAGTCATAAAATAATGAAAACATACTTTAAAGTAATTTGAGACTTAATATAAAAAACTGGCCTATTCCTGAGTGTCTCAGCCCATCTTCATTCAATTTTTTTCAATCAACAAATATTTATTGGATACCTTAATGTACAAGGGACTATTGTCTGCCCAATGAAAATGAAAATATTTTATTTCATTTTGAAATACTTGAATTAAATTAAATATAATTAGGGTAGTTTCACTCTCTTGGCTGTAAGTAAAGTACATTTAAAAGTCATTTTTATATATCAATTAGCATTTTCGATGACTTTTTTTTTCCTTTTTTATTACTCTTTTTAAGAAATATGGTTGAAAATTAGCAGTGTATACTCATTTAAGAAGAGATGCTGGGAAGAAATTCCTTTTTCATTTTATTTTTATTTTTTGTGTATTAACCGCATGTATGTTAAATGAACTTTATTGTGTTACGTGTCATGTTAAGCCCAAAACACATAATTCTGTGGTGATTTAAAAATAAATAATTATGTGAATTTCTCTCTCTCTCTCTCTGTCTCTCTCTCTCTGTCTCTCTCTCTCTCTCTCTGTCTGTCTTTAGAAAGATCATTGCTCCTCTTGTAACTCGTCATGGAAAGCTATGGTCCAACTTCTGGGGAGCATTGAGTCCTGACGGATACTATGCCCGATCTGAAGATTATGTGGATATTGTTCAAGGGAATAGAGTGTAAGTTGCTTGATTTAATCTTTTAATGTAAAATATCATAATCTAAGGATGTAGTCCAGTTAATATTACTTGAAAGTTTTTGATATTTATCTCTTTTCTTTATATTTAATGGAAATTTGAGAATTTGGAGACTACTTGGAATCCTGAAATACTAGTGTAAAACAAATATTTTAAGAAAATTGTTTTTAAGGTTCTAAATCTTCAATGAAACAAACTTGTTGTTGTAGGAAATAATAAGAGACACTAACCATATTGTTACCATTGATATCCCATGTTATTGTTGGTGGAAGAGTAATACTTTTCATTTAAAAGTTTAGAAAGAGAATTTAGTTTAGCTAATTTATTTAATGGTATGATTAGCTGTTGTTCAGATAGTTTTTAAAAATTATAAATAAGCAATAACACCAACATCAAAACTTTCTAGTTTTCCTGGTTTGTGCATTTTCTGTGTGAAATAGCTAATTGCTTTAAAGATAGGTTTTTTTTCAACAATATCTAATTTCTGTTTCTAGAGATTGAAAAGAATATACATGGTACAAAATGTGTGCATGATTGATAATTATTTCAGAGACAACAGTTGATATTTCAGAGACAACAGTTGATATTTTTGAAACTAAAAAATAATCACAATCGAAATAGTTTTGCTAAGGAAATATTGGGGGGAGAATATAATTCATTTTTTCATACAGATGATAGACCAGAGTGACTGAATCATTAAGTGCTTTGCCTCAGTGCTCAAATAGGTCAGCCCGATTAAAAGGAGAAATATGCTCTCAGGACTAAATTAGAAAAAAATCATGTGTTTCTCTTTGAACAGTTGCATGGTGATAAGATGTTTTGCTTGTGAAAATAGTAATCGGTGTAGAAAGCTTAAATTTGAATGATGTAAATATGATAAAGGCTTTTGTTAGCTGCAATTAAAAAGCATGATAGCTGAGAAAACACTAGTAAGATCATATTCTGTCATTTCAAAGTAATTTTATTGGCCCTGAGATGATTTGTATAGACCATATTCCTGAAATTATCTGGGGGTACAGCCGAAATGAAGTTTCACAAAAATAGAATGGAGAATTCATGTTTCCAGGTTGCTTTAGGCACTGTTGATTTTTCTGTTTTTCTCCTGTCATTGATGTCTAAAGTATAAGGAAAAGAATATGGTAAAGGATTTTGATCCAGCTAATATATTGAAAAGAATACCCGTCATGTTCAAAAGCATTACTAATGAATGACATCTTAAAACATATAAGTACGTGTGTGTGTAATTTTTTTCTTCAAAATCGAAAAACACGCGTAGTCCCCCAGACATTAATTTCTGAATTCACCAACACTTTGCATGCAGTAGTCCCCTCTTACCTGCAGTTTTGCTTTTCATAGTTGCAGTTACCCATGGTCAACTGTGGTCTGAAAATATTAAGATATTTTGAGAGAGAGGAAGGGAAAGATTACATTTATAAAACTTTTATTGTTGTATATTGTTATAATAGTTTTATTTTACTATTTTTATAAATTAAACTTTATCATAAACATGTATATATAGGAAAAATATAATACTATATATGCGGGATTCAGTGTGATCCGTGGTTTCAGGCATCCCTTGGAGGGACTTGGAACAGATCCCCCACAGGTAAGGGGGAGCTACTGTTCTTCTTAAGGCGGTTTAGGCAGTTTTCATTGAGGTTTAGTAAAACAAAATGATGTCATATGCCTGTTCATATCTAACTGCATTTCCTTGGTCAAGATCTGTCTTTGCTGTTCACTAAAAGCAACAGGCACAGCTCTTCTGGCAAAACTGCTCTTATGCTGTTCTTAGGAAATGAGTCATGTTCAGAGTGCGGGTGTAGGTGTGGGAAAGAGTGCAAGACAAGAGACTCTCCCAACACTCATGCACTTCCAGCTGTATTTCATCATACTTTTTCTACAAAAGATTTGAGATGGCTTAATGAATTTCAAGAGAATATAATTTAGAATTTTAGGCTATTTTCAGTGGCTCTTGGAGGTAGGGGATGCCCTGATATATGTTTGACATTTCCTGTGGTTTAAATATTTCTGCTGTGGGTAATTTCAAGTTTCCAATGTGAAATCACTGAACATGAACTTGGCGCTAAAAGTCAGCCCTAGGGTGCCAGTATGAACCGGCTTTAGCACACCACTGGTTGCATGTTATTATTTTTGCTATCAAACTCTTTAATCTTAAGTGGAAATACATTCTATAAAACAGAATATTATGCTCTAACTACAACAACTAAGAGATAATAGGCAAAAATGACAAATAGATACCAACCCTAAATTAAAGTTTATCTAGAAAGACAGTGGTTTGTCTCCTGAATTTCCTAAAAATATAGTGTATACCAAGTAATTTTATATATATGTGTGTCAAATGTCATTAAATGTATTTGTGTGTTGATTGAATAATTTATATATACAAAATTTAAAGACATATAAAACATTTATTTTAAAAATACAAAAATAAAACTTAAAATTATATTTGTGACATTTTGGAATGTCTTTACTTTCAGAGGCATTTGGAATGTCCCATACATGGCTAATGTGTACTTAATTAAAGGAAAGACACTCCGATCAGAGATGAATGAAAGAAACTACTTTGTTCGCGATAAATTGGATCCTGATATGGCTCTTTGCCGAAATGCTAGAGAAATGGTAAGATGTACAATGATGGCTTGCTTGAATGTTTTATAATGGCTTGCTTTATCACTTGGTGTGTCAATGTGTTTCGATGCCCTTTTTCTTTCTAATTTATAAGTACTAGCCAATTTTTTTGGTTCTGTGTTGAAAATCTGGGAGCATATTTGGAGAATAATTTGTGAAAATTTATCTGTAGAAACAGTTTGAAAAATATTGGGTTTGGTGCTCAAGCTGACTCACAAGCCACAGGGTAGAATTTCAGTAATAAAGATGGAATTGTTACAAATTAGCTTTCTTCTTTTAAGAATATATCTTTACTTCTATTTGAAATTCTGTAGTGAAAACTTGACCTAATTAAAATTAATTAGAAAAATTGTGGGTAAGATGATCTGGGTAAAATGTTACACATTTAAGAACACATTTTCGTTCTGAAATCAATGTCCATATTTTCTCTAACTAGGTATAATTTATATCATTATTAACTTCACGTTGTTAAAAAGTAGGTTCCTTACCACTAAACTAGAGGAAGGGTTGAGATATATATGTATATTTAATCTATGTGAAAAACTAATGATACATTGTTGTTCTATAAATATACTTTCATTATAAAACTTAAATGACTTTAGAAAATAATTTTCTTCTGAAAGTGAATAAATATGTTTTATAACATATTTATATGATTTTCTGTTTTAGAAATGATTGAGTTATTTTATTTCCAAATATATATAAGCAATTGCGATTTTGGGAAAAATCAGAAAAGTTGGCAAGTATTTTTTTTTCTTAGTTTAACAAGGCATGTGTTGTTTGAATATGTTTGATTTTCCTTCAAACCTGTGTGCATTGTTATTATTGAATATCCTCAATACCTGTGATTGTATTTTGTGCTCACGTTTGGCTGATTTGACTCAACAGCGCATCCTGGAATGGCCTCTCTTACTCATTTTTCCCTTTGTCTTATTTATGTGTCTAATGTAAGTCATACTAAGGAATGAGCTTGGATTTATGTTTGACCAAAAAAAAAAAAAAAAAAAGAAAGGGCTGAAAGGGCTGGAGATGTTTCTTTGTGTGCGCTATAAGCTTTGCTTGTTCTGCATGTTGTCTGTGAAAGACATTTCAGAATGTCAGCTTCTGATCAAGAGCTGCTATTTTTATTTACCAAAGAATACCTGAGAGAATGAGCGTACAGGTCAACTTACTCAATGCTTCTCTTCATTTTAGACTTTACAAAGGGAAAAAGACTCCCCTACTCCGGAAACATTCCAAATGCTCAGCCCCCCAAAGGTGTTATTTTTATTTATTTTTATTTTTGTTTATTTAATTAATATTTGATACGGTATATTGCCTAGCATTAAACTTTCTTTAAGAGCCTTCTTTGCATTTAGCTTGGTAAAATGTTGGTGTTCATTGGTTAGTAATCTGTATGTGTGTAATTATTTGTTTTGTGTGATATAGGGGTGTGCATTGTGTGATAGCTCTTGGTTCTTTGGGCTGATTTACATTTTATGGTTGACAAATGAGAAAGTTAAAGTTAATGAAGGTCCTTTCATTCATTTTTTTTTCTAGTTTTTTTTTTTTCTTTTTTTTCAAAGGGGAAGAGGAGGTAGGAGTAGGTATAAAGTACATCTCGATTAAAACGAGGTTTGGGTACTCTTCATCGATTTATTCTATTAATCACTAACCATTTACCATTAAAACAGGTACAAAAAGAAACAACCTTACCTCAGTGGTGTTTGCCACATTTATTTTGTTTGGGACAAGGATATAAGACTGATTTTCTTTAGTTGCCTTTATAATGCATGATTCATTGCTATGTTCACTCTTTAAACATTAGAAAAATAAAAGAATGAAATAGACTGATGAAATATTACTGACACTTTGAATTCTTGCTTAAAAATGTGACTTTGTCTTCTTTGAAAAGGAAAGAAGCCAAATAAAGTATAATTTATTGCACTTTGGTGTCTCAAAAATATTTCTGCTTTCAAACAGGAATTTTTTTTCCCGATGTCTACATCTAGGATCAATGAAAAAGGGACAAAAACTGTCCATTCTTCTTTTTTCAGTTGAGTGTCAGTGCTATCTACTAGTTTTATGTGGTGTCTGAATTCATTAATCAAAATTTTATTTCTTTTATTTTAAATCATGCATGTTTTATATGAAAAGTAAAAATGCATGTTCATAAAGGAAATATAAAAATTGAAATTAATATCATCTATATATTTTTCCTATGGTTAAATTTATTTTTTGTACCTACGTTTAAGATTAATACTGTTATTTTTTGACATATAGGGTGTATTTATGTACATTTCTAATAGACATGAATTTGGAAGGCTATTATCAACTGCTAATTACAACACTTCCCATTATAACAATGACCTCTGGCAGATTTTTGAAAATCCTGTGGTATGTATTTTGTATTCAACTTCATTTATTATTTTCTTTATAATTCTTAATGGATGTAAATCATTTGGGTAACAACATGAGATAGGGTAAGAAGCTTTTAAAAAATGACATAAGATATTTCATGACCCATAGAGTAGATCTAAACTTGACGAAGAACTTTTTTATTAAGACATACATTAGATTTGGTGGATGGAATTACCAGTTTCTTTGCTCTGATTATTTTTATGTATTCAAAAGCACCATCCCATTTTAAATCACAAATTTCAGAAAAATGTTTACAAATAACTCACATATGATGATATTTTGATTTTTCAAGAAGAAAATTCAAGAATTTAGTTTGGGAAAATACATGTCATATTATCATTTTGTTAATTTTTTTAAGCCATTTTGTGAATGTACACCAAAGACTCCAAAGATAGCCAGAGAAAATTGTAGAGTAAGCTGATTTAGAATATAACACATCTTAAGTTGGGGAAACTACTTCCTTTAAAGTGAAACTTTTTTTCATCTTTTAAAAATTTGAACATGTAGTAATTAAATCCTTTTTTGTTTTAGGGGAATCTCCTCAAGTTGGCACATTTATTCCAGGGAAAATACTGTCTTGAACAATCATCCCCATAACACAGCTACCTATGATTTTCCCCATGCCAATAGCAAAACTTTTAAATTATAAAGACTCAGTCCACCTGATGAGAATTTTCTTTTATTTTATAGGAGTAATTGAGATCTGGGAATAGGAAATTTAATAGTCTCTGAATACTCTGTTGAATAGAATAAGAATATCTTTTGTTATTTTGTTATTTTATATTTTAAAAGTGTTTCTTTCATTTTAGCCACATATCTTCATCTTTCACAGGAGTAGAGTTGAAAAGAGACTTTTTAGTGCTGAGACTGGAATTCCATATTTCACTTTAGCACTGAGTCTCTATATCTTGAGGGATAGAATTATTTAATTTCTTGGGTAATACTAGCTTCCTTGTAAGATATCCTAAATTATAGACATTTGTGTAAGAATTCAAGTCTTTGGAGAGTATGCAATGAAAGTACCAGAATAGAGTAGGAATTGCTTTTCTTTCCATGGCATTCTTTGTTTTATTTTGTTATTTATTTATTTTAAATATTAACAGAGTACAGATGTTTTTGATACATGGTTTGAGGCAGGGCTGTAAATTTGTCCATCATCTGAATAGTGTTCACTGTACCCGTTAGGTGGGTTTTTGCTCCTCCTCCTTCCCCCTCCCCCACTTGATTTCCTGTGCCTTTTACTTCCCTCTGTGTACTTGTGTGCTCGCCGGTTAGTTCCAGTTTATTACAGAGTACATGTGGTGTTTTTCCATTCTTGAGATACTTCCCCTAGAATACTAGTCTCCAGTTCCTCCTAAATTGCTGCAAAAAGCATTAATTCACCCTTTATCATGGCTGAGTAGTACTCCATGGTATACATATACCACATTTTGTTAATCCACTCGTGAAAGCCTGTTCGATATACTTCATGAGGGATAACCCATAGCAGAATACTTAGAGATTGTTCCATTATCAGAATTTCTAACAAATTAGTAAAGTCCCAATTTGCTCAATACTTTGAAAGGTGGTCTAAAATTAAAAGTATCAATGTCCTAATGTAAAATCTTAGGGTTTTTTTCCTTGAATTTCAGAAAAATCAATATTGATACATAGGAAGAAGTGCCATAGATAAAGATTATTAAATTTTATGGATGATTATTAATTCTAATTTTTTCCCATATTTTGGAATCAGAAAACTAATAAATATTAGAGGGATTATATATTATAATATGTAATATTAAATTATATTAAATATAATAATATAGAAATCTTATCTTTATAATTGTATACTATGTATAAACAAAATTTATTAAGGAATTTGAAGATAGCTTTGTTTCCTCCACATCCAAAATATCTGAGCTACATATAAACTGATATATAAAACTAAGAATGACATAAATTATCTCGATATAAATTATCAGCCCCTCTGATACCTAGCATAAAAGATATATTTCAGAGAAATATTTTTTGAAACATATTTTTATTGGGACTATTTTGAGTCCATGCCTCAGTTTTTCCCTCCTGACTTCCTAAATTTGTACTTTGTAAAGAGATAATTAAGAATTTTGTTAAAGATTCTAAATAAATTTAAGATGAGATCTTTTTACATATTCAAATCACTCAATATTTCAATATATCCAAATTTTAATAAATACTTATATTTAAATAAAGCACATGAGCCAGGATTCATTGGCTTATGTTGAAAAAAATTCAAATAACTTTGCATGTGATTTTTATGCCAGAGATTGGTCAAAGAGAAGACTTAGATTCATGAATTAGAATGAAGAGAAACTATTTTTTAATATATGGCCCATAACTTAATTTTAGTCAGTAATTACTAAAGTGTTAATAACCCTATAATCATTCTTTCATAAATATTAAAAAATGAAATGAAGGCAAAAATTTTAAATTCATTTAAAAAATTAAAAAATTTTTGGAGTAGTTTATGATAGAAATATAAGACAGACTCTCGTTAATTAATTTACTACTTAATTTTTTACTAATATTTGCTGGTGGAATTTTGTTCCTTATCTTTTACTTTTAAACACACACATATTTACCTTCCCCTGTAGCATACACAAAATACTGACAGTCACCGACTTATGATAATTTGACCAAATATTTTTTGACCTTATGATGGATTTATCAGATTATTAAATGCATTTTCAATTTATAGTGAGTTTATTTGGATGTAATCCTATTGTGAGTCAAGGAGCATCTGTAAAGCATGCAAATCTAATCAATGGAAGATTATTCAAGTTTTAAAATCCTGAAGCATAAAATTTTATAAATAAAAATTTTATGTTTCATAGAACAGAATCAGACAAAGATTAAAACACATACTGT
Organism: Avahi laniger; assembly: GCA_963575035.1. Taxonomy (NCBI): domain Eukaryota; kingdom Metazoa; phylum Chordata; class Mammalia; order Primates; family Indriidae; genus Avahi; species Avahi laniger. The sequence continues at coordinate 10,358 of CAUYSK010120575.1, forward strand.
GGTTTCTGAAAATTCCTAATTTGTCTACTATACATAATCATTTATAAATTGTTTAATTTCTAAAATACATATATTTTATAATTTCCAGTAAAGTATTTATAAAAAAGATATTTATTTTAATATATACTTTTTTTTTTGGTAGGACTGGAAGGAAAAGTATATAAACCGTGACTATTCAAAGATTTTCACTGAAAATATAGTTGAGCAGGTTTGTATTAATAATAATTATGACGTATGGAGCATTTTTGCTTTGTTTTCCAGAAAGCAATATTTAATAATCCAGTACTACTTAAATGGAAGATGTTGTGAAAACATAAAAACTATCCTTTAGGTAAAATTCATATGGCTTAATTACCAATTATACAGCCTTGAGGATCATGTAGTTGTAAAAATGTTACATGTTAAACATGGAGATTAACAATAATTTTAAGATCATACCTTTTTTAAGAAGCATGCTCCTAAGTGCCATACCTTCCTAAAACCACTAAAAATAAGGAACCATTGACAGATCTCTGGTGTAGACTTCTTTCAGTGAAATTTTATCTTTGAAAGAAATTGGGCTCTTCCTGAAAGAAGAATCTTTTCTCAGGTCTTTTAAAAAATGAATTTAGATCAGCATTCAAAACTGTTGCTAATACCTTATTTTTCACATGCACCATTATTTTATGTACCATGAAAAAGAAAATAAATACTGCTAATTAAACTATGACAGTCTTCTCTAGTCATTTAGAATTTTTAATTTTATACATATAGAAAGAGCTGTTTTAGACTATTAAGACACAGATGTTATTATGTCTTCTAATGGTGATGCCATGTTTTATAGCCTTGTCCGGATGTCTTTTGGTTCCCCATATTTTCTGAAAAAGCCTGTGATGAATTGGTGGAAGAAATGGAGCATTATGGCCAGTGGTCGGGGGGAAAACATCATGTAAGTTGTAATTTTACACAGAGAACTAAAATGTGTGGGGGAGTAGGGAGTTCAAAGAATTCAGAGGCAATATTCCTTTTTTGTCATACATCTCTGAGTTCTAGACCTAAATAAACTGGCTAGCCAAGATTGTCAGGGGAACTCTGTTTGCAGTCTAATTCTGCCACAACCTAATTGTTTTACGCTTAAGAAGTCACTTAATCTTCCTGGACCCCTGTTTCTCATTTATGCATGTAATTACACTGGATGTCCCTAAGGGTCAGTGTCTCAGGGTTCGGGATTGTCAGGTAATATTTGTCTTTACTGAGTGATATTACTGTTTTCTAAGGCCACTTTTTATTTTCTGACTTTTCATAGTTAACTGTAGTGAGAATACTAGGACAAACATCTGATTGACTGTCAAAACTTTTTTGGTGTGTAAACATAGGAAAGAGGGGTCTATTTGAGTGCCTTTGGTGTCATTGAGTTTTGCATTCACATTCAGTGTTAAGTCTTGGTTGGAAGTATTACTGAGGGTTCAATTTGTTTCTTACTCTCTGAGAACACATAGATGCCATCTCCTTAACAATACCAAGGAAGTCTAGTGGGATACTCCAGAATATTACTGCCTCTGCTCAACTGATTACCCCAGGTAGTTAGCTTATCAGGGAGAGTGAAGTTCAAAGTATAAGGAAGAACTTGAAATCAATAGGTTGTAGAAAAATGGAAAACAATCATTGAAAGACTTTGGGTGTTTCAAAATAGAAGTTAAGGAACAGCGGGGAAAGTTTGTTTTCAGTGCTTAGTAATCCAAAGAGCAGATAGGTGGAATCTGTGATCATTAAGCAGCTAAGACTGCCTGAAAAGTCTCTGAAAAATACTCATTTTTTAAAGGGGCAGGTTGGGGGATTGGGAAGTAAATTTTATTTACTCTATAATTAAACCTCACATATACATTTAATAAATAAGAAAGGAGTCTACTGACTTTGCAATACTTTGCTTCATCATTGATACATTTGCAAAGACATATCATCAAAGTTATTTTGATAGTTTTACGATTATAGCAGATGGTACACCATAATGGACAACTGTTATTTTTATTGTCTATTATGATCTGTGTTTGAAAAAAAATATCATAATGTAAATGTGAATTGCACACGGACTACCCTTTATGATTTTTTAATTATAAAATTAAAGCATTTATTATGTTTCTAGGATAGCCGTATATCTGGTGGTTATGAAAATGTCCCAACTGATGATATCCACATGAAGCAAATTGATCTGGAGAATGTATGGCTTCATTTTATCCGGGAGTTCATTGCACCAGTTACACTGAAGGTCTTTGCAGGCTATTATACAAAGGTAGATGGCCGTCCAGCCCTTCTGCCTACTCCCTACTAATTTTTACCTAATTGTGCTTTTTTATGTTTTTATTTACAAGCATGCCTACTGGCTTCTTTTGCTTTTTCAGGGATTTGCACTACTAAATTTTGTAGTAAAATACTCCCCTGAGAGACAACGTTCACTTCGCCCTCATCATGATGCTTCTACCTTTACCATCAATATTGCACTCAATAATGTGGGAGAAGATTTCCAGGTAATTATTATTAATTTTTTTGATTTTTCAGAAGAAATATATCATTATGAAAATGACTTTTTTACTTTTAGTTTCAGTTTTAGATTTCACTCAGATGTTATAGTTTGAATTTTGCCTCTGATTAAAATTAAAAATAATAAACTGATACATTTATTCGTTTTAACTTTTTTAGGGAGGTGGATGCAAATTTCTAAGGTACAATTGTTCCATTGAATCACCACGAAAAGGCTGGAGCTTTATGCATCCTGGGAGACTCACACATTTGCATGAAGGACTTCCTGTTAAAAATGGAACGAGATACATTGCAGTGTCATTTATAGATCCCTAAGTTATTTACTTTTCATTGAATTGAATTTTCTTTTGAATGGATGACTGGCATGAACATGTCTTTGAAGTTATGCTTGAGAAGATAAGAAGAATATTTAATAACTTCAACAGAATGACTTCACTTTGGGCAAAACCTTTGAAAAACTTTCTATAAAAAGTGTTTGATATTTCTTAATGTCTGCTCTGAGCCTTAAAACACAGGTTGAAGAAGAAAAGAAAGAAAAAGTAAAGGAAAATATTTATTTTTATGCTTTCTTGTCTCTGAGAATAATGACAATTTTATGAATTTGTGTTTCAAGTTGATGAAATATTCAGGTACAAATATACAAGTGACAAATAACACTAATAATATTTTCTTATTTAAGAAAGCCTGGAAGAATTTTGTTTATCAGCACATAGAGGAAATGTAGACAAAATGGACATAAATGAAAATTACAAGTCTCAAAAGCTTGGAAATCTGATTCTAACTGAATTTGTATGCTGTCATTGAAGTACTTTTTTGAGCACCTATGCAGGTGACATTTACAGTAGTTACTAAGGGAACACAAAATACTATACAATGTTTTTCCTCAAGAAAATTAGTACAGAACACAACCAAGGAGCACATCCAGTTGAAAATATTTTTGTTTAGGTTGTTAGATTATTTTACATTTGTATTAGAAAATATATGTTTGTTCCGATGAATCTTCCAATGTGGGTTATATTAAGTAGATATTGTTAGATTTAGGAAAGCCTTTTCATTTCTTAAAGTATACCAAGCATTGACTTATGATCAACAAGTGTCCTTAAGTCAGGTTTTTTTGTTTGGTTTAGCTCCTTTTTTTAAAAGAAAAATTATTGAAAATAGTGAAAAAAGGAAAAATTTCATTGAGATTAGTAGTGTATTTTATGATTTTTTAAAACACTTTTTAAGTACTTGAATTTTATATCAGGACTATAAAGTTGTTGAGCCTTGCTTCTTCCCTTCTGCCTTCGTCTCTCTCCTTTTTCTTTTTTTAGAGAAGGGTTATTCACTTTATTCTCATCCTGGCATGATCTCCATTTTATCCTTCTTAGTATCTTTATTACCTTTCATCTATGCTTTTAAAAAATTCCCCAACAAAAAAATGTGTTGACTTGATTTTTCACCATTTCTCTGAGTAAGATTTAAATATTCTTATTGTAGCTACTGTTTTTAATTTAAAGGTTAAACTTGAAAAGAAGTTCTTAATCATGGTGCCAAAATTCATTTTCTAACACTGTGTGTTAGAAAATTATGAAAAATAAAATAATTTAAAATAAGTTTTTGTTCTCTTTATTCTCAATGATTTGTCTTTAGTAAATGTGTGATGGAATAGTCTAAAAGAATATCTGGATATAAAGGCTATGATTTTTTTTCATTTTGTTTAGTCAATTTAATGATATAACTTATCAAAACTATTGAATTATAAAATCATCAGTCTTAGTGTGACTCAGGGATTTGATCTAGCTAATTTTACAAGTGAGGCATGTTTGTTTAGTCAGTGGTGTTTTTTGATTCTCTGCTATGGGCCAGGCACTGCTCCAGGCACTGAGGATATAGAGATGAAGAAGACATTATTACTAGGACATGGTCCGTTGACTTAGGAAATAAAGAAGTGGGTTCTACCTCTGTTCTCTTCTTTGGTGACACTTAATATACAAAGTAAATTCCTACTATTCATCAACTAGTATAGTATTTTACTATACTTCAGGGATGGTATTCAAAATATGTAACATCTGGGACGGTGTGTATGCCAACCGATCAGAACAGACTCTAGTTATCAAAGCAGATAAGAGTTCTACCAGTGTGAAACAGCTTAATGTCCCTTGTGGTACAGTTCACAGGAAAGACATCTACCAGACACTAGTTCTTTTCAGTGTTGCTATACATGGGTAGTCACCCATTGTAACTATTTTAATCTTATACCATGTTTCCAGAAATTGACCAAGGCAGCCAACTGAGGACATTTTTCTGGCTTCCCTCTTATCCCAGAAGCCATGAAATAATATAAAATGTACCTTTAAAAATAATGATTCATAATTAGGGAAAATGAGAAAAATTCCCATAAGCAGATGAGAAAATTTGAAAAACATAAAACAAGTGGGATTGGATGAATGGAGAAAACCACAGCCTCAAATACACTCAGCAGAAGACTGTTCCAGGAACCACTTCTATTGTGTGATTCATTTGTTTTATGTATTATAAAGTCTTTCAACAGAGTAATATGTATGTGTGTGTGTGTGTATGTGTGTATGTGTGTGTGTGTGTGTGTGTGTGTATATATATATATATATATATATATATATATATATATATAAACATATCTATACAGTTGGCCTTTTCAACAATGTGGGAGTTAGGGAAACTGACTCCCTGCAGTTGAAAATCCATGAATAACTTTTGAGTTCTCAAAAACTTAACTGTTAATACTGTTAGCCCCATGTTGACCAGAAGCCTTACCCATAACAGTCGATTAACACATATTTTGTATGTTATATGTATTATATACTGTATTCTTACAATGAAGTAAGCTAGAGAAAAGAAAATGTTATTCAGAAAATCATTAAAGAAGACTAAATATATTTACTGTTCATTAAGTGGATCATCATAAAGTTCTTCATCCTCATTGTCTTTACATTTGAGTAGGTGAAGAGGAGGAGGTGGGGGAGAGATTGGTCTTGCTGTCTGGGGTGGCAGAGGCAGAAGAAAAACCCATGTATCAATGGACCTATGCTGGCTGTTCAAACCTGTGTTGTTCAAGGGTCAATTGTGTGTCTCTAACCATCAGTTATCTCTGAGAGGAAGCTGAGAAAAAGTCATACTATTTAGAGTATAATGCCATTTGTGTTTTTTAAAAAAATGATGTGTATAAATTTGCAGAAAAGTTTCTAGAAGGGAACATACTCTGGATAGAGGTGTGGAATTTTGGAGAAGTAAACGGGATTTATGCCTTTTACATTTTATACTTCTGTGTTCTTTAAATCTTTTACTATGAAAATATATTTGTGTATTATTTAATTTAAAGAAAAAAATAATAGAAAGAAAACAGGAGTTACTCCCATAATTTAATTTGAACAAGTGGAAGTATGTTGATGCCAGTAGTAACTCTGTGTATGTGTGTGTGTACGTGTGCGCACAAGCATGTGTATACATTACCAAGGGGCTTTAACTGATCATTACAGTGGCATTTTTTAAAATTTTTAATGTGCATAGGAATCAATATAAATAGTATTGCCTAATATAAATTCTTCAGTAGTGATCCAATCTATTAATCTTCTCCATTTTGCTTCATTTTTTAAAACATTAGTAATTTACCTGTATTGATAACTTACTGAACAGATCAAAGATCTCTCTATGGAATAAAAAATATGAAAACAATAAACATATGAGTTGAGTGATCCATCCTAGTTACAGAATGTCTTTATATATTCCCTCACTTCTATTTTCCTGTCATATATACATCCTATTTCTCTGCTTGCTAAGCCCTAAAGCCCATCCTATATGACATTTTTGGAACTTGTGATTCATTTGGAATATGGAGTGGTTTATTCAACGTAGCTCTTCAAATTGCAGAAGAGCCCAATAGAATTTTTAGTTACAGTTCAGAGACAGTCTGTGTAAATAACTCTGTCTGACTAGATGTTGACTGTTTTAGAAAATTAAAGTCTTTAAGACTTCATGAAAGCAGCTTTGTCAAACAGCACTGTTTTTCTTTGTGCTCTTTTTAGAATGGCAAGCTACAGGTTTCTTTTAGAATAACTCTACTAAGAAAAAGCCATTGGGGAGAAAAATAGGGAAACTATATAAATTCTTTATTGAAAACAGTGCATTTTGAATTAAAATTGAAGGGAAGTACACTAAGAAATAATGAAGGGAGTGGAAAACTAGACATGTAGACATGCTTTAAAAATTTAAAGTAGTATATATATATAGCAATGATTTTGATACAAGGAATTAGAAAAATTCGGAAGGTATCTATACTAGGCATTTTGTGAACTTTATAAATCTTATATCTCTCTCTAATGGCATTTTAAAAAATTTTGAAAATTTATATTTTTGTTTCATTCTTAATATATTAAAATAGATTAGAAAACATTTATTTCGAAAACTGGTTTAATTTCTGACATGTTATTGAGGAGCTGGTAATGTTTATTTGACAAATTTAGTAACAAAAGTTAGTTTTGCATCCTAGTCTGTCTTTATTAAATAATGTTTGACTAAAAATCTGAATATTTATTTTGCTCTTAGAAATTGGAAAAAAATCTCTCCCTGTGTCACCATATAAAGCACAAGTAATCAACTTTAAGAATAACTTTAACAGATGAAATGGAAAAAATTATGCGTGCCATAAATAGAGATAATACAGTTCCTTTCAAATCATCTTCACCCTAAAGGCAATATTAAATTACAAAAATAAAAAAGAATTAAGGGAGAAGGAGGAAAAATATTTTTTGTAGATTTGTAATGGGTCAATGAATTACTCTGTACTAAAATAATTTTAAAAGATACTATTTTTAACACTGGTTTAAACTCAGGGATGTAATGTGAAATGGTAGAAAACATCCCTAAGGAAATTACATGGTGATACACAATTCAACTTTATATTTGACAAAATTCAACAACTTCTAAGTGAGAGCTGTACAAATTAAAGGATAGTATTCTGCTGAGCATGTCATAATGGTTATGTAGTTTTAAATAGTGCATATCTGAAAAATGATTTCATCCATTTTATTACATTATTTTCATCTGTGTTTACAGTGTATATATTTTATAAATCTTGCCAAGTTGTGACATCACAGCTCCACCTTGTGGTCAGAATAAATAGCTAATAGAGTCTAAATTTCAAGCAAAATACAAGAACTTTAATTTTTTTTTTTTTAAATCATGCTTTCAAAATTTGTCTTAAAGGCTAGCACAAATAAACTGATAAATAGTGGATGATTTTTTTTCAGGAATTCCTTTTGTATTTTTGTAGTATGACACAATGCAATACTTTAAAAGGAATAATTATGATACCTTATTCTGAAATAAGGGGTAGCCTGCGTATTTGTAGTTAATACTGATGAAATGATTCGTTTTCTATTCTTATCTACTTTGAAAACTGCTAATCTATGTTTAACAGGGAACATCTGCCTGGATTGATAAATAAGTATAAAAGTAATCAGACTCAATTACAACTGATAAAATAGTTGGTTTGAAGTAGACAAAATTATTTAATTTACAGAATATAACAGGAACAGTTCTATAGGTTCCTATTGTAAAAACATAAATTTTCTCTGTGTCAGGGAAAGGTAAACCATAATTTTTGTTTATTATCAGCACAAAGCTGGTAAGTGCAACAGTGAGGGCAAAATTCCTGTGGTACAAAAATTTGGGTAATTCAGACACTGTGTAAGTTATAATCTCTGCTTTGGGGTTTTGAAGATTAATGAAATTTGTTCCTGCTGAAGTTGTTGACAAGAGGTGCACTAAAGTAGTTCTCATTTATGCCAGCCTCTGCGTATCCAAATGTTGACCACACATCCTTCCTGACCACCTTTTCCCTCCTTTGGATTATCTTGCGCAGTGGCTGTTTGACAGAATCAAGGGGATCCTCAGCTAACTCTAGGGTAGCATCATTGATTTTCATATTGTCCCAGGACAGCTTTCCCATTGATTTTCTATGAGCCAAGAGGAGAGGGAATTTTAAAATACATATTATTGAAATTATTGGGGCTTGTGAGTACAAATCTCCAAAGATGGTCCTCAGGGAACCGTGCCTCCCAGGACGCGTCCCTTGTATAGTTCCCCTCCCACACTGAACCCGGGTGGGCCCCCTGTAACCAACAGAATGCAGTAGCAGTGCCTCCCTATAACTTCCAAACTGAGTTATGAGAAGCCCTGTGGCTTTGATCTCCACTCATAGGGCCCTCTCTCTAGAATCCAGGTGCCATGCTGTGCAAAGGCTATGCCAGGCAAAGGCTGTGCCACACGGAAAGCCCACATGCAGACACTCTAGCCAACAGCTAAATGTGAACTTCCACATCCACTCCCACTATGTGAGTGAATTATTTCAACATCAAGCCCAGTCAAACCATCAGATTAATATAGTCCCTCTCAACATCTGCCTGCAACTACTTGCGACCCCAATCCTCGCTGCCCAGCGAGAAACACCCATCTGAGCCCAGTCAACCCATAGAGCTGTGAGAGATAATGATAATTTATTGTTATGCCACTAAATTTCCACATGGTTTATTACACAGCAATGGAGAACCAAAAACAGGATTAAGTGCCTGTACTGCATGTTTAATAGGTTCTTCTTCTCGGAGCAGTTCACATACTGGATTGTTTATTTATCTTTCATTCTCCTCAATGAGGCCATGAGCTCCTTGAGGTCAAAGACTGGACTTATTCTGTCTTTTCGCTCCTAGACCCTCACCTACAGTCTGGCATACGCTAGGTATTTGTGTGTGAATGAGTAACTGGGAGTTGGTTTTATATCTGACATTTTATTGCATCCGAATCAAAATTATCCCTGATGGGGAATAAGAGTTTTGGATTTAATGGGTAGACAAAAAACAAAAATAAATCTCTGTGTACTTTAGTTATAATGTGTAAAGACTTGAGAAAGGTTGTATAGTTCGTTCCTGAATAAATGGATATGTAAGTGGCCCCACCCTAACTTGGTTAGAGTAATGTTCTAAGACGTTATAAAAAGAAACTGCTATCACTGTTACCCTCAACATTCTGGGCCAAAGGACTGAGACCGGGTGTGGTCAGTTTATGAGTAACTTGCTTAGTATGTGTATGTACATTAAACTTTTAATAATATTTTGAATCTAATGAATTTGGTTTTACACATCTTAAAACAGTTTCTTTTTAAAAAATGCTTTAACTGGTCTTCTTCATAAATTCTTTTCCTAGGCCAATGTCATAAGAAGTTTTCCAACATTTTCTTCTAGAATTCTTGTAGTTTCCTATCTCAGGTTTAAGTCTGTTATCTTCATGTGTTGATTTTTCTGAGTTGTGAAAGGTGTGGGTCTTGTTTCAGTCTTCTACCTGACAAGATTTTTATTGTTTGCTAAGGTAGTTCACATAGCCAATCTCAAATGTCCTACTAGCCAATGCAAAAAGATGAATTATTCAATTTCAGTATTCACAGTGATTGTGAACAAAACAAC
>CAUYSK010120576.1:0-33235 GCA_963575035.1 Avahi laniger
AATTTCTTTCTATTTTTGGTAGAGATGAGGTCTCGCTCTTGCTCAGGCTGGTCTCGAACTCCCGAGCTCAGAACGATCCGCCCACCTCGGCCTCCCAGAGAGCTAGGATTACAGGCGTGAGCCACCGCGCCCGGCCTACAGAAGCATTTTTAAAAGGATCAGATTCAATATACCGGCTGAAATACAAAACAGTTCAGATGTGGTATTACCTACAGATCTGTGGAAACTTTCCAAACATGACCTATAAACATGCTAAATATGATAAATTACAGTATGATAAATTACACTGTGGTATTTAAAGGGATTAATATCCACTAAAGCCAAAACCTAAATCACCCAAGACAAGGTGAAATTTAAGCTGCTAGAGAATACTAATTGTCTCCTTTACCTTCACCCACCACACACCCAACACAGTTTACACAGGACTTCCATTATATGTGTACAGATAAAAAGAAATACACCAAATTAATTCATAACAGAATTATTTTAATCTCTAAATGAAAAACCAACATAACTGGTTTTAAAACCAGAAGTTTCTTGAGTGTCACAGAAAGGAAAATAAATATCACACATTCATAATTCAGCATAATAAATTGAATGTCATCAATGAACTGGCATATTGGAGAGCAAACTGAATAGATAATGTATTATACAAAGCATTTCTCCACAAGAAGTTGAGCTATTATGAAGAGATCATACATAGAAAATGTACTTTATTTTTAATATGACAAAACAGACAACACATTTACCTCAATGTTTTCATTTGCAAGGTATAACACTCCCAAGTTGGTCCATGCAACAGCATTCTAGAAAACACACACACATATATATTTTTAAATTAGGCCCCTTGTCTACTTGGAAGTCTCAGAAAAGTAGTAACACTAAATTCCAAAGTTCTTTTTCGCAGACACTTAGAACACTCACAATTTGTTCTGACTGGATTGATTTGATGAAACAGTGCTGAGCAAGGGCATAATTTCCAATACCTGAAAAAGATGAAACTAAACTTTGTTACCTGAAACACACAATCTTCTAAAAATACTGAAGTGTGTTATTCAATTCTTACCACTGTAACACGCAACCACACCAAGAGCATTCCAGTATAAGTGATTATTACTGTTGAGTCTCACTGCTTTTTTCAGACACTGAAAAGAAGTTAAATCACATTAATTTTTATTTCTTAGAATATCAGCATTTATATCAAGATAAATGTGGTTTTACGTGAAAACACTATTCATTTTATCAAAATCATCTTTCAAAAAAGCATTTAGTTTTTTTCTAAAGTTTATAAAAAATTTCTGAAAACATACATGCAAAGATTTCTCCAGCAACTCTTTAAGATCATTCATGTCACTGCCTATTTCTGCTAGATGTTGGGCTTGGCGATAATAATTAATTCCAAGATCACACCATGTATTAGATGTAGACATCAGTTTTAATGCACGACCGTAACACCTATGGAAATATAAAAACAAATGTTATGCTTTGTTTAATGTCCTAATTTGATTTGAATGTCATTAACAGGCAATCTTTATAAATTACCTTGCTCCAAGATTGAGGAGCTCATTTTTCTTTAATATTTGTTTTCCTTCTTTCTGACCTAGAAGGACTCCTAAAACATTAACATTCACTTTAGATGGTGAGACAGCATACAAACTGGTGCAAGCATCCCCAACTAGCTTCCAAAGGCAGGACACATCAGCTCGATGCTGCAGAGCCCTAAAAAAAGAAAGTGTGATTCTTATAAATTATTTCCAAAAAGCATGGAGTTTATCTCCCTCATTACAACTTTACAATTAAAACAGAAAAATTGTACATGCCATCCTAATTAAGAGTTACCTCCTTAGTTAAGCACTGTGAATGTTTTACCAATCTCCTCCTAACTGAATTATATCATATTACCTCCCAAACAGGAAGACAAGGAAGGCAAAGAGGGAGGAGTCGATTATTTTAAATTTAGTGCCAGAAATTTTGCAGACTTTTTTTTGTACTCTTTACCATTTTTGCTAGAAGCAGCAGAAATCACATATATAAATCAAAAAACTTTCCAGGACCAATTTACTTTTAATATTAAATTTAATTAACTATACTCTTTTTGTTTAAGCAATGACAAAGACAGTAAAGTTGGTAACTCTCTTACAATTGACAATTGTAAACTGAGGTTTTTGCTTTTAGACCGTGCTTCATGATATAGTTTGAATGTGTCCCTCAAAAGTTCATGTGTTAGAAACTCAATCCCCAGTGAAACAGTGTTGAGAGGTGGGACCTTTAAGGGTGATTAGGTCATGAGGAATGGATTAATGCTGTTAACTGAGAAGTGGGTTAGTTTTATCATGGAAGGGGGGCTCCTCATAAAAGGATAAGTTTAGCCTCATTTCTCTCTGTCTCAAGTTTTTGCCTTCCTTCCTTCTGGCGGGGGAATGCCCTCACCAGATGTCAGCACCATGCTCTTCTTAGACTTCCTAGCTTCCATAACTGTGAGCCAAATAAACTTCCATTCTTTATAAATTTCCTGCCCTGTGGTATTCTGTTACAGCAGCAGAAGATAGACTAACACACCTCAAACTTTAAAAGACTAGAAAATGTATCAAGTATATTTGGTGGCCCAAAGGATTTTTATTCTGAGACCAAAAATAATAAAAAATTAAACATGAAAGTTGTGAAGATCTACATTCACAGAAGAGCACATTGAATGGATGAGCTCAAAAAGTAAATTAAAATATTAATTAGGGTGACAGCACTTATTTTTAGAACGAGAAAAATCTCAGTTATATATTTCTCTTCATTTTTCTCTTCTCAAAATCTTATAAATAAAACACAGCAATTTCATTTCAGCCAAGTTCTGATAACCAGCTATCACAACTGCTATGTTACTGGCAGATGGATAAGCAGATGGAACATTTTTCATAGCCTTTTCTACTCGTGTAGTCCAGCCAAAAATCATTTTCCAATGTCTTCCTGAAAAATAATATTAGTTATTGCAGTCATGACTGAGAGCTCACTATGAGACTCAGAAGGAAGGACAATACTGTTTGGAGTTTCCTTGCCTAAATATGTTAGAAAAATTTCTAAAATTGACAGCACAAAATGAGAAAATAAAAAAAAAGGGAAATAGAGGCAATTCGAACCACCTAAACTCTTATCTCCTTTTAAGTTCAATAAAAAATATAGGTAAAGTGAAATGACTTCTATCATCCTTACATAATAACTGTGGTAGTATGAATTCCTTTAAAGCCTAGAAGTAAATATAAATTTGGAGGTTATTAAGTTTTATATAGCACTTTATAATTGCTTGCGTTACATGTTATCGAGAATAAAATTTCCTAGGCTCAGGAAGGCAGTACTTGTAGCTAAAGTATTGTCACCCAAAGGTTCGCATTTACTCGTAAACACCAATTCAAATACAAAGCATGACCTCTTCATAGTAACTTTCTCTTGGGAAAGAACTACATTATGCAATAATTCAAAAGTAGCAATAAAATTCAGTGAGAAAAAAAGGGTTAGGTTTTTATTTCATATTGGTTCGTATGAAAAGCAATTCTGGAACAACCAATAAATAGAAAACAGGAGAAAATAAATAGGAAAAGAAAGGAAGAAAAGCACAAGAAAGATCAGAGCAAAAAAATTCAAATGTGCATCCATCTTGTGGACTTTTTAAAGGCATCTACCACAAATAATACTTCTGCTCTAACTAATGAATTCATAGTTTATAAAATGCCAAATTTACTCCAATTTTTCTGATTCCTTTCTTGTCATCAGACACATCACTTTTTTCCTGCACAGTTTCTCTCCAGGGGTAATCAGATTTTTCATTTCCCCTTACCTTCAGCCCTACCAATAAGCCTGCCATTGAATGTAAAGCACATTGTGTACCTGAAGCCCTATTTCCAATAGTTCCAACTAGGGATACTCTCATTTCTAGTCCTCCTGAAAGAGAACACTAACACACAGTATCAGAGCTGTTGTTCCACCACTACTCCTGCCTTTCTACTCTTTCCTATACACTCAGCATGCCAGTCATTACTAAGAGCACAAGACAGTGTTTCTGTTTCCCCAAGTGTAAGATTAATACAATATGTATGTTATAGAATTAGTTGGTTCGTCTGTTTTTCTTTATGTTTGACATTCTGAATAACTGCTATATCTAACAGAGTACATAAAATGATTTTCTAAATTTGACTCCATTGTAATATCAAGAAAATAAACACAATAAATACTAAGAATACTAACCAAGTAAAATATTCCAGTGCTTTTTCTATGTAGTCTACAGCTTTCCCATCAAGATAGTCAACTAGAGCTGCTTTTGCCATCATAAGATAGCATTCGCCCAAACCTAAAACCAGGAAAGTTTGTAGTTGTTACCAAAACTTATAAAACAAACACATAAAATGAACTTCAAATAAATTTACCAGTGTTATTTTAAAGCGATTTCCAAAAAAACAAAATGGTATTTGATAAAATTATATTTAAGCATGATATTGTATACCTTTAGTATTCAAATGGAAGAATAGAATTCAAATGGAAGGATTTTGTTGAAATAAACATGCACTAAAAGTTATAAAACATCACCTATGGAAACTAAGAATTTCCTTGACTTTCGGCAAGTTGTTTACCTCTTAAAACCTCAGCTTCAAAAATGGGGACATCATCTAAATGCTATTCTCTATCATATTACTAGTTATTAACTGCTGTGAAACAAAATTTGATTTTCTTATATTAAAATCTGTATAGCAAACTTTAAGCTCTATGAGCTCTCCTTCTCTTGAAGAAAGAGCTTTATAAAATTTTTTAAAAAAAGTTTCAAGCCCTAAGCTATATGTCACTTAAAACATAATGCTTATATCTGATTTAAACTTCAATTGTTTCCTTAAAAAGGAAAAGGAAATGGGGGTAAAGCTCCAGTCTTTTCTTAAATGGTCACATATAATCACAAAATATTCAGATTATACATGGATGGTAGTGTTTTACTTTATGTTACCAAAAATAGTTTGTAATATAGAAAAAATAGATATCTATGGAGAAACTGAAATCAATTTATATCATTACAAAACAATGCAAATAGCCTCTAAAGTTTAAAATTTTTTTAAAATGAACTTCTATAACTTATCAAGTAATTAAAAAGTATTAAGATATTCTGAGGTATAGAGAATTAATTATCAAAATATAAGAGCAAGGAAATTCTTATTTTAGAGATCCATTTTTAGAACCAATAGCTATCATGCTGTTTGTCTGAAAGTTAAATATCTATCATTACTACTTATTCAGTGTTATGAAACAAGTTTTGATCTCTTTATATTCAAATCTATATAAACTATATTATAAGAGGTTCATACCAGATGCTTGCTGTTGACTAACGAAGTCCTTTTCAAGTTATTCAATACATTAAGATAGGAAATTGACTCAAGGATTTTATACTTCAGTATCACAAAAGTCAAAGGAGCTATTAAAAAGAAAATTACCTTTCAAAGCAGGCACATAATCCTCTGTCTTGTTAATGATCAGCTGGTACTGAGCTACAGCCTCCTTGTATTTGCCTAGGATTTGCTGTATTGCTGCAACCTTAAACACACTGTATGTGGATTCTGGGTTCAGCTCACTGGCTTTCGTGAAGGATTTCAAGGCTGTTGTATAGCCACCTCTGCTTAAGTATGCCTCTCCTAATGATTCCCAACAATTGAAATCCTTTGGGTCTGCCCTTAATGCTGCCTGTAAACTAAAATTTCAAGAAACAGTAAGAGAACTAAAAGTAACAGAGCTATTTCAACATCTAAAAGGAAAACATAAAATAAATAATTCAACTGAATCACATATATCTATGGCTCTTTCTATTTATAAAAGTGTTATTTGAAGTAGGTAAACCTATTCCTTTTATGACTTGATATTTTTCCAATACTAAGAAATTTTATTATGATTTCAAAATAAATAAGAATAAAATACTTTTTGGAAAAGTGCTGACCAGAATTTCTTTCCTTGATTATCTGGAAAAACTCTGGTTTTCTATCCTACCAGGACAGTTGTACATTTCAGTTTGCCTGATCTATAAACCCCCACCACCAATCCTTCTACCAAACAGAAATATCACACTTGAAATATAGAAATAATAGGCATGCTTTAAATTTCTGATCAAATTCCATTGCTATGAAAAATTTTTAAATGCCTGTATTTTAGATATTAACATAAATCAGAAACTTTATCTTGATTCAAATATATTTTTATACTTTTTAGTTCAAACCAAATGACTAAAATTGATTATATAGGAGCCACTCTAAAATGCCCTTCAAGCTGCTAAATGTCAAAACAATGCATGTCAGCAGGAGAACAAAAAAGATATGTACCTCAGGTTTTCAATACGACTTAAATTTCTATTGATAACCTACCATACATATGACACCATTAAGACCTGACTTCACTAGATCGGCTAACTCCTCAACAATATAACATCATTTCATCTATTTTTGCAATTCCACTGCCTTGCAGACAATAAATACCAATCAACCATAAATAAAATTTGTTATTTCTTCTCTCAAAATGCAACCTGGTAAGGGGCAACTTGTAAAGTTCATTGAGTATATATGAAGTTTAATTTAAGGAACGATTATTTTGTCTAACATAGTTTAAATATGTAAGGTGTCTTACTCAGCCACTGCTTGAGAATGTTGACCGGCTTTCAAATAGTACAGTCCTCGCCTAAGCCAGGCCCATTTTGCTGTTCCAGCACTTGCCTTCTGAGTTACTGTTGTTAGGATAGCTAAGGCAGTTTCCTAATGATAAGAAAATACTATTATTAGAGATACTAAATATCATAAAAATATGGAACACCCAAGTAAAGTACACAAATATATATCATTTCCCACTTCTGATTTTTTAAACTTATACCAATATACATCAAACTACACTTTCAACAATAAATGATGAGTAATTTAATATTTGCCAATGAAAAGAAATTTTACTCTATTTATAAAGAGAAGTAAAAATATTCTATTGCATCTATAAGGAAAAATAAAAACTAATGCTAACTTTCAAGTATACATACGTAAAAATATTTTTATTTATATATTCATAATTAAAAAACAAAAAGGTAGAAGTAGTTATTAGACATACCGTATCTTCAAGCTCCACGCTTAGGTCAACTGCTGCAGCACCAGATTCAGTATCAGTATCGTCTAATTCGAAAGCTTTCCTGTAACATCCACGGGCTCTGTTTTTATCTCCCGCTATATCTCTGTAATAATGTCCTAAATAGCAGAAAACTTGGCCCATATATGTATCCAGTCTTGCAGCCTTTGAAATAAATATTGATAATAACAGAATATTAGAAGGTTATTTGCACAAGTATCTTTAAAAACACAAAGGATAAATATACAGATTAAAAAAAGAAACAACTTTATTAAATATACAAAAATATGCCAAAACATCCTTTAACATAAGATTTAAAACAGACATGAAAGCTGGTCCTCACTGCTTATATAAACAGAAGTAAAAAAAACATTATTTCTTTGGTAAAAGACATGTGAAATTAGAACTATTACTAATCTGCTCTTATAAGTCAAGATAATAATGTACGATTTATAGATGTTAAACATTTAAATAAACAAGTTAAACATCTAGACTTGTGTGCCTATAAAACTACAGTGGACATTACCTAAAAACAGTATTGTTTTCCAGAGATAATTATGCCTCACTTTCTGTAACACATATTTCTTAAAAAGTAACTTTTACATTTTATGGTTTAATTTTTTCCTTCAAAACCCACATAACATCCTCGCAAAACCTTTTATGTGAGAGATAAACCATAAAAAGCAGTTAAGAATACTCTTGAATAACTAACATATAATTATTATTTATGATTTTAAAATGCCATTTCAACTAAGAATTGAATAGTAGCACTTGTTTTACCTTCAGAAAGTGGGTAAGAGCCTTCGTTTTATCTTTTCTTGTCTCTTCACCCATAAACCAGTATGTTAACCCAAGTTGGTATTGATATTCAGCAACTTCAGCATCTTTCTCAAGTGCTCTCTGAAAACTAAGTCAACAAAGGGGAGTAAAAAGGAATATTAAAATAAATATAAATATATACACACACAAAATAAATATATAAATATATAAAAATAAATATACACACACACACACACACATACACACACATATATTTGCTCCTATATAAAACATAGGAGACTCCTAGTTCGAACAAAGTTTGAGTGACTCAAGGATGCCAAATTAGAAACAAGTCATTATTTTAGGATTAGATTAATGAGAAAAAATAATTTGTTTGTGAAGAAGAGAAGCTTAAAAAAGCACAATGGCCTTTTAGCACTACCATGTGCTAAGTGTTCAGAGCATATACCAAACATTACATCTGCTTTCTGAATATTATGATCAGCTAATTAGATTTGAAACCCATCATAGATTTTTTTATAGTTACTGTGCTACATGCTAAAGACATTTCTTAAAAATATAAGACTTACAGTCTACAAAGATCAAATTTATACAAAATCGGATCTTCACCAAGCCCACTCATTTTGGATTTTTGAAAAATATGATAAACTAATGTGACTGGATCTGTGAGCAATCTATATTCCCTTACCATTTTTCTGCTTGTAGATAGTCCTTTTTGGTAAAATGAATCAAACCCTCAAGGGCATGAGCTTCAGCTAGGTCAGGGTAAGAAGAGAAAAGGTCTTCCACAATCTATAAAGCAGGTAACTGTCAATTCTATATCCAAATAAAAATGACTTTTAACTTTTAAAAATTGCTCAGTTTGAATTAAAAAACCAACCTTTGTAGCTTCATCTAATGAGTCTTTGTTCACATAAGCCAAGCTTTTAAGAACTAAAAGTCCAGGGATATTATCTGCATCAGAGACCTAGGAAATAATGGTAAAGAATTGCTATAAATCTCCTTCAATACAACCACAGCAATGTTTGCTTTAATTAAAGAATGACCATAGAAGGACAGGGTCCTAATAGAATAAAGACATAGAGGTCCTGATTTCTATCACTACTAACACTTTCATTGTTCATAACCTTTTTATCAGGGAAAATTTCAAACACGTAAAAAAAAAATTAGAGAGACTAGTATAATAAACCCCCATGTACCCATCATCAAGTGAGAAAATTATAAAACTCAAAGGCAATCTTTCCTTATCTATATCTGCACCCATTTCACCACATCCCTGCTCAGATTATTTTGAAACAAATTCTAGATATTATAACTTTTTATCTATGATATATTAATACTTCAGTATCTATACCTAAAAAATAAGTTTATTTTTAAATGACACAGCCACATTACTATTATCACATCTCAACAAAATCAACAATATGAACTTAATATCATCAAATTTCCCAGTTGTCTCATAAAATATTTCAACAATTTGTTTTAATCAAAATCCAACTAAGGGCCAGGCGTGGTGGCTCACGCCTATAATCCTAGCACTCTGGGAGGCCGAGGCAGATAGATAGTTTGAGCTCAGGAGTTCGAGATCAGCCTGAGCAAGAGCGAGACCCAGTCTCTACTAAAAATAGAAAGAAATTAGCTGGACAACTAAAAATATATAGAAAAAATTTGCAGGCCATGGTGGCGCATGCTTGTAGTCCTAGCTATTCGGGAGGCTGAGGCAGAAGGATCGCTTGAGCCCAAGAGTTTGAGGTTGCTGTGAGCTAGGCTGACGCCACGGCACTCTAGCCTGGGCAACAGAGTGAGACTCTGCCAAAAAAAAAAAAAAAAAAAAAAAAAAAAAAACAAAATCCAACTAAGGTAGATACATTTCGATTGACTAGTATGTTTCAAGTCTCTTTTTCCTATAGTACAAGGT
This sequence comes from Avahi laniger, assembly GCA_963575035.1. NCBI lineage: Eukaryota > Metazoa > Chordata > Mammalia > Primates > Indriidae > Avahi > Avahi laniger. Next base: position 9,815 of record CAUYSK010120576.1, read on the forward strand.
TCCTTTCATCTCTCTTTTTTTTCTTTTAAAATGTAACCATTGAAAAATATGGCCTATTTGTCACAGTTTCTTACAGTCTGGATTTTGCTGAATGTATTCCCATGGTATTTAACATGTTCCTTGGTCCCTTATATTTTCTGTGAATTAGTAGTTAGGTCTAGAAGCTTGATCTGATTCAGGTGTGGGGTTTTAGCAGGAATATTTCATGTTTACTTACACTTGGTTGTATCTAATTGTCTTTCTTTTCGTGATGTTAGCAGCTATTAATCCTCACTGCCTACATCTGTTAATTCATTAGGGACTGCAAAATGGTGATTTTCTAATTCTATCATTGCTTCTTTTCTTATAAGGTGGAATACCTCAACAAATAAGTATTTGCTCATTTCCTATGCTCATTATTTGGTTATCCTGAAAAATGATTCATTTAGGAAACACAGGATAAATGCTTTGATTTTTTTCAGCTGGCTTCTTAGCATCCTCCAAAGATTTGTTTTCTTGAGGATGTTTGCTGATTTTTTTTTTTTTTGTATCATCATGAACACGTGGATTTAAACATATTTGATGTGTTTCAATAAACTACCGTTACTGGTGCCCTCTTTAGCCAGTGAGAATCTCCTTATGCTACCTCCTGAGCCCTTTCAACATGATCCTAGTAGCCTTTTATAGTTTCCTTGTTTTCTAACATGACAAGATGTTCTGAGCTCATTTTGTACACTTTCTGTTTCAGATCTGGACTCTTCCAGTTCTCCACGAAACTTTTCATTTTGTCTTTTTATGGAAAAAATTATTGGAAAGATCTCTATAAAGCATTTACACAAAAAACATTACTAGTGGGAAAGCAAAAGGAAAATAAGATATCTACTCTTGAAGGATGCTAACAAGTGCTCTAATTTTAAAGAAATATTATGAAATGCAAAATCCTTTGAAATATACAAAACAATGATTTTTTTAAAAAAAAAACTGAACTGAAAACTTTCTAATATACTGAGTGATATAATTGTGATTTTTACACAAAAAATAGCCTTTACCTGACAAAAAAATCTTTAAGGAACAATGTTGTTATAACTCATAAATTGCTAGAGTTAAATTTTTTCAGTAGGGAATTTCAAACTGCCTGAATCAAAAACATTAAGAAATCAGTTTTGTTCTTAAACAATTTTTCTTTGAATGAAACACATAAACAACATTTTCTATCATGAAACTATTATACTAATGTCCTTAATTATTCCTGTCAATAGTAAAACATTTCCTGGATAAAAAAAAGTTAGAATCCCAAATTAATAATAATCAAGTAGTAATAACCTAAGAAGGCAAAAAGAAAAGAATAAAAGCTAGAACTAAAGAAAGGAATTGCCTCATGTGAAGAGCCCTGTTAGTAGTTAACCAAGAGGCAAACAAGTAACTTGAGGAGTTTCCAAATGTGTGAATGATTTATAAAAGTGCAGATATGGTGAATTCATACCTCTAACACAAAATTTGTACAAGAAAATATTTGTGGTAGGGAGAGAATGGTTGTTGCCTGGTTGATGTGAAACTAATTAAAGTTGAAGGGAAAAACTCAATGACAAGACCACCTGATCAAGAGTACGAAGTGCTTCCTCTGAAGATTCATAATCTGAGAGTTTAATCAATGCTTCTGCTTTCAAACGAAGACAAAGATTCTTCTGATGAAGATTGCTACCAGACACACCCAGATTATCTATGTTCTTCAGAGCTGACAAAATTAAGGACATCTGAATGAAGATGACCACATCACTTCACTTTTTTCTCTTGTTAAGAATGACAAACAATAAATTGCAGATACAACAAGTATAAATTTTCAAAACAATAGACATGAAGAATAATTCAAAGGAAAATATAAATTCTTCCCTGAATTCTTTACGGAAAGATCTGAATTTAAAACAGAACATATCTGAATTTAAAACCTCTATCTTCATATAACACATAATAAAACTGAACATACTGAAACACAACAAAGGCTATCTATATCTGCTACGTAATAAAGGTTAACACTTAGCCAAAGCATCTGTAACAAACATAAGAAATTAAGGATACTGGAAGGGGAAAGGAGCTGAATTTAGAATTAACCAAGATGAACTGTTTCTCAATTACAGTGGGTAGGCTCCCAGATGGGGTCAGACACAGTGAATCACTTTTTATGATTTCCTATCCCCACACTCACCCCATCACATTCAAATAGGCTCCAAGATGTCTAAGAATTTCCATGTCTACATCAGAGAAATTAAGAACCCATTAAGGTCCTGGACATACCAAAAACTTCCTTATTACAAAGACAAAATACCTCCATCCACGTCTAAACTGACAAAATTTACAAATACAGGAAACCTTTGATAAATACGTATTGTCAGTCTAAAATTAAATATAGTAGTAGACATGCATACAGACTTGGCATTTATTTAACCTCAATAAAATTTAAATTAGTCAGCAATGTAAAATGTAAAATATAGCATCTGGGTTTTTAAAAACCACTATCTTTCTCCTTCAAGATGAAAAACAAGTTTGGCCACCTTTATGTGTCAACCCAAAAGATGTCAAAAATACCTTGACTGCATGAAAAAACAGCTTCTTTAGGTCTATGCATTTTGACTTGGGTTTCTGCCAGATGATACCATCCAATTGTGCATAGGGGGCTTTCCTTTAACCCTGGAAGGATAAAAACAATAAAAAAACAAGGTTTCCATGACTACTGAAATAACGGGCACCATTATCTACTTTCCTTCCACACCAGACCCTAGCTGTCTTCCTCATCTCTCACATTTTATCAGTCACAAATTCACATTGATTCCCCCCATCTATTTCTCCACATGTTTTTCTCCATCTCTATCACTTCAGTTCAGACCGTCACCACTTTTACCCCAGACAACTGTAAGTGCTTGCCATCAGCTACAATGCATTCTCTACACTGTAGCCAGAATATTTCTAAAAATACAAATGAGATTATGAAATTCCTCTCACTGATTCCTCACTGCCCTCAGGATAATGTGCAAACTCCTTAACAAGGACTGCAAGACCCCTCTACAACCTTACTTCTTGTCCCTTCCCATGTATATATACTTCATTCTCAAATCTTGGTGAACTACCTGCAGTTCTCTGAACAACAGTTTTCCTCTTACCTCAGGCCATTTCATAGATTCATCTCTCAGCCTAAAGTGCTCCTCCCATCCCCTTCATCATCTGCCTGGCTTGTATTTGTCATTCAGATCTCAACTTGAATTGTAGGTTCTTCCAGAAACATCATACCTGATAAGACTAAGTTAAAGTCATCCCAAGACTTCTATGTATATTTACATATATATATATATCCCTATTTAACAAATGTAAACACTGAGACATAGAAAGTTTAAATTAGTGAATGACAGAGTTGGAATTCAAACCTAGGAAGACTCCAGGGTATGTAGGCATGTTTTTTCCCTTCCATCATAGATATATGTTCCTCAAGGAAAGGCTCAAAGACAAATGCCTACTGACTGAGTAACAACTACAACTTATGTTACATGCTATCCACTGTACATTTACCTTCTGTTAGGTTCCTAACAGCATCTTCATACTTTTTGTCTTGTAATGCTTTAACGCCTAAGCCAATGAGGCCTGGACCACTTTTTGGATCCATTTCCACTAGTCTACAACAAAATTGCTGTCCCTCATCAGTAAGACTTCCTGGAATTAAGAGAAAACATTATTAGCATACATACATATATATATATATATATATATATATATATATATATATATATCCACCAAGCTTCTAAGTGCCAAAACCTACACACTTAAATCTCAAAAGTTACCTTCTATACCCGTCACTACATCCTGATTCCAGGAATTCAAAACTTGAATGGACCAAGCAAATGCAGAAAATATTAACATTAAAAAATCATGTACTTCCATCTTCTTAAATATTGGATATAGAAACAACTTTATCCAGACACTGAATCTGAAGTTATACTCAAAGGTTTTATTGCTACTGGCCAGTAAGCTAAGCCAGATAGCCTATCGCTTGTCAGGTCTCTCTTTCCTATTCAGCAGTAACAATTCTGGTTGTTAACTGAAGGAAGTCCCGTAAAAATGAGTATCTTCATCAATTTCTCTCCCTAGGCAACCATGAACGTGGCAGCCAGATCCAGTGGACTCTTCCAGCATCCTAGAATCACTGGATGCTGGAAGACTTTACTCATCAGGACACTGCACAAAGACTTTTAGTCATAGTCTTCTTACGTTTACAGGCTCGGTAGCACAATTCACATTTCCACATTTTTCTAAAACTATCTTTTTCTATGTAACAGTTAAGCTTATGAAATAATCACCCAATGCCTACATTTATTTTCAAATTTATTTTGATAAAACAATTTAGTTTAGAAAACATTATATATTTTGTTCTATTTGTTTTCTCCAACCTCAATGTTAGGATTTCCATTCCCAGAAAAGCACGAAAACAAATTAAAAATGTGATTTCTGTTTTTGAATAAACTGTGAATAGCATTTACATTAGATAATTTGATAAATTGTCTAATCACACAAGAAAATTCTTTAAAAGTAATTAAGACCAACTACAACTTAAAGCAGTAAATGTGTGGAACAAATAATTTATCTGAATAAAAAATCCAATGTTTTAATATCTATACAGAACATATACCCCCAAACCACATGTGGAATCACTGTATCAGTCATAGATGTCAAAAGTAAATTACTTTCATATCATTAATTTACAAAGTTCAAATCTTTCAAAACCAGGTGCAAATCAATCTATAATCCATAAGTAACATGTCATATTCTGCTTTAGAAATCTAAATTAGCACCAAAAAAATAAAAATAATTCATAACGGCTAAAGAATTAAAACTTCAGTATTATTTGGTAAAATACAGAAACAAACTGAAAGAAATACTATTTTGATTAGAAAGCCCATAAAAAAGACACAAGCCTGCTACCATTAATATTATGCTTCCAGGCATGAATTTTCTTCTGTTAATATGTTCTCACTATTGCTTCCACAAATATGAATTCCAAGAATAGATGTGCCTAGTTTCATACATCCTATTTCCTCCCAAGCAAACCAGTGGCTTTTTCCCTTTCTATCCAGTAGTTTTATTTAAACTAGACATTGTCTACATTAGGCATCAGAATCACCTGGAGGAATTGTTGAAACACAGTATGCTGAGCCCTACCCCTAAAGTTTCTGACTCAGTAGGTCTGATGTTAGACCTGAGAATTTGCATTTCTAACAAGTTCTCAGGTGATGCTTATGCTACTAGTCCAGAAATCACACTTTAACAACCAAAAGTCTACAGTATTTGCTAATACTGTATACCATCTTTATTATTAGTCTCTATACACCTTGCCTTTGTTGCCTCTGTAGCTAAATGGTAACTTCTGGAAAATACAGATTAGCATGGTATCTTATACATGGTAGGTATTCATTAAATATTGTGATGATCCTTTAAAAATACCATCATGTACTTATGTTCAAAAAGGTCTTTAGTCTCTTAATGGGTAATGGCTGAGAATCACTACAGAAAATTTAAAATCTTTACATCCTAAAAAAGAAAAAAAATAGCTATTAAAATTTTACCTTCAATCTCTACCCATCTGAGTCAAAATTCTCCTCCTCCATGGAAACATAATTAATGACAGACTATCTTAGCTATATAAACTGCCCTAATTACAGAAAACACATTCATCAAGGATGAAGAGAGAAGTCAATCATGCATCTCATCTCTCCAATGATCATTCATACGAAGGGTCTCTAAAACTGCACACAAGTAAGCAAAGTGTGGGTAGGTGCATGAAAACAATTTCCAAAAGGCTGAGATAAACACAAACAACTTTTAAAACAAGGTAAACCTTCCTAACATATTCCCTTTGCTAAGCCCGGGAGCACAATTATAAAAATGAAATTAAGATTTGGGAAAACTGTGTTCATGTTTAGCCCTGGGTAACATTCTCTGCATATGACCAAGTGTTACTTAGAAGAATTTTCTATAGTGTTCCTGAAAACTAGCAACAGTGATAACAACACTAAGATTCCTGTGTAAAGAGACATGGAGTATTCAATTCCCAATCCTCTTCTCCATACTAATTCTTATGGAGAATACTAAAGACTTTGGTGGACGATAAAAAGAGAGAGGAAACAGACTTCATTGCTTTTATTTAACTTACCTGCTCTTTTTAACATTTAAAGGACTCTACAATTCCAGATTTAATGACTTTAAAAGAGTTTGACAATATTATTTTTATTTCTCAAAAAGTCAAGCTAGACTTGGGGCTGATGAATGCCAAAACTCCTAGGGTAAAGAATATTCTGAGGAGGTCCAGGTTGGATGCTAAGTAATAACAATGGAATTGTTTCTTAAAGTTTACTACAAAAAAAGGTAAGGGTTCTTTTTTTAAATAACTAATTTATTCCTGACATCCTAAAGAAACTGATAAATATTATAGAATTTTTCTTTCAAATAAACACAGTTAGGAGGAAAAAAATATACAATTTGATGGCATTTATGTCTTTATTTTCACCTGGATTTTCTAATAGTTCTAGAGCACAAAATCTTAAAGAAGTTCTTTCTGCTTGAATTTGTAGAACCAACCTTTCTTATCCTCCCCCATTTCAACAACAAAGCAAAATAATTCAAAAAGGTCATTTAGCATGAAAAAAACATTTCAACAGATGACAACTGTGAAAGCCATTATTTGTTATATGAAGCTTTAAAAACTGAGTCACACTGAAAATGAATCTTCAAGTCTCAACAGGAAAGGCAGGACAAAGGAGACTGAAACATATTTGTCTTCAGTGGAAGAGAACCTAGTGATTAACTGCTGTAAAGTAGCAAATTCTGCAGATACTGAAGAACTTTGCGGGAGGGAGAGTCAGACTTTAGAAATCTTACAGATTTTTCAGAAGTTCTTAATACACAGAACGTTTGGTTTAGAGGAGCAAGGGAAAAAAAAGTATTCTGCATTAACTATTAAACTTCTGTCCCCAGAATAATTTTACCTTGGAATGTACCTAAACCTGAACTACTCAATTCTGCAACTTCTAGCAACCAACAATTCAGAGGGGTAAGAACTCTTCCTTAGTTTTACCATTTGTGTAAATATTTACCTATTGACTCCTTTTTGCATGACATAGACCTCCCTTTCTTTCAATTCTGCACAATAACCATCTCCAAAGTCTCTTCAAAAATGATTTTTTTTCACTTAACCCAACATAATTTCTAATCAATCAATATAATCTGTTCACTATCTCTGATTAGAGCACTGTCAACTACAGAATTTATGTGCAAACTATTTATCCTATTTTTCTATTATTTTGTAGACTTTTTGGAATATAAGATCCATTTTTACTTAACAAATCTACATTAGAGGTGTATTCATGCTTACTGAGAAAGCATTCCATCAGTCCTTAAAAAGAAATTCCAAAGTATTCACTTGCGCCACGTGGCATGTGAGCAGGCCAAGACTGAAGTGCAAACCATTAATAGCTGAACAGAACTAGATTAGAAAAGAGTGAACACCAGCCATTAATTTCTCAACAGAAGCAACATAGCAACAGTGTATAATAACAGCAGTGTATAATAATAGCAGAAAAAGAGATGGAGGGATGGGTATCAGAGGCCATACAATAAAGAAAATTAGCCCATTTATCTTTGGAACACATTGAGTTTTGTGCTGAAATGTGAAGCAACTGGGTGATTTTGGAAATAAGCTTACTATCAGAGAAAAAAGACACACAAAAAATTTCTTAAGTATGTATGCTCCTCGTGCTGAAAGTCTCTTAGTGTTCCTCATCCTCCCTGGCCTAATTAGCCCTTTCTTCTTGGAATGCTCTTGCCAGGCATCACTACTGCAATTCTTCTTCTCCTCCTCTAAAAGCTTACTATCCTTTCACATGCTTCACTTTCTCCTCCTCTCCCCTTAATGCAGTTAGCCCAGTTCCTGGATTGCTTTTCTTTTTATAACTACTAACCACTTCTACCTATTGTTACCTCATCATTGTAATCCAAGTTCCAATTTGATCACTTTGATTAAAAAAGATTGCCTTAATAAAGGCCTCCTAATCATAAAATCAGTTGCTTATCTGTCAAGACCGACCATCATCATCTTCTTTCTGAAACCTTCTTTCACTGTGTTGTTTTGTGTTGCTGCCTGTCAGAGTCCCCCACCTTCTTCTCTGACCTCTGCCCTTATCTGTCCTCCACTTCCTCTCTTCCTCTTCTCCCTCCCTTTCCTTCCAAGCCAGCCAGCATTGCCCAATGTACATTTCTCAGTCTTTTCCCCTTCAGTCCTCTTCTGATGTCATCTACTCCACTTCACTTTCACCTACACGCAAATGACTTCCAAATCATACGTCTAGCCTTAGCATCAATCTCTCATCTGCAAACCACCGATGGGCATTTCCCTTTGACTGCCATTTAACATTTCCTCTTAACAACTTACCTTTCATACAAACCATCATGCCTTACTGGGCCAACTTTTGAGGAGGGCTGAAAGTTAAAATTGATTTTTCCCTCCCTTTACCTCTAAGCAGTCACTTTCATTCTTTTCATTCATCTGTTCCTTTCTATCACCAGTATCATATTCCTAGTTCATTCATTCCTATCATCACTTAGTCTACTCAATCTAGGCTATCTTCTAGACAATCTCTCCTGCACACCATGTTAATTTAAGACTTTATGCTTCCTAAATCCATTCACTATGATACTTTTTGTTTTCTCATGGTAATGGAAAGTGCTCCTGTAAGTCTATCTTTGACTCAGTTAAAGTAAGAAAAAGAGAATCTGCTTACATATCACCAAAAAAATCCAGGACTGAAGGCAACAGAATTTTTGTTTTTATTCAGATACCCCATCCCCCAAAAAAATAAAAGTAGGACTTATAAAGAATAGCTAAAGTGAAAAGAATCAAAATAGGTGCAATAGTCATTTTTCCACCAGGAATTTTCCCTCAGTTATCTCTAGCAGTAGTTTTCAATCATTTTTCTACTATGATATATGGGAGGGTCATTCACATACAAAGCATTCCTAAGTATATGCTCATTTAGCAATCAAGTGAAAAAAAAAATTAAAGGGATTAGTAAAGCTCTGCAATAATTTACAATCACTACCACAATGGTGTATGTACTATTATTTCTATTTCAGTGACTGACTTCTGTGAACTTGTTCACCTCCAGTGAATATAGGCATGGACAGGAGTGATATTCGAATTATTTAAAAAGCAATTCTATTTAGCACAGACACTGACAAAAAGGACAGAAGCTGGCGAGAAAAACCAATATGGCCAGCCTCCTGTAAACTGTCTGAATACCAGCCTTGGACACAATACATCTACACCTACAAGTTTGCCAACTCCTAGAAAGCTAGTTATCACCACTTCTCTCTTCCCCCAAAGAGAGTACATGAAGATGCGGTAACATGAAATATACACAGTGATATACTCTCCAACTTGAATATGTTCTATTTCATTAGAAAAGGTCATTCACAAACTTCATTACTTTATAATATTACAGTATTCATAACAATGTACTTGTGACACTATCACATAACATCAACAATGAGAAAGTTAAACTTTCCCAAAATCCTTTTCATAATACTCATGGCCCCATGTAATACAGTCTAACCTGTTTAGTCAAAATATACCTTAGTTATTCCTTCCACTATAGCAAACAAACCTATTTTACTATTCCTAAAAAAATGCAGCTAGATCCACACCTTTGCTCATGCCATCTGGAGTACCTTTCACCTCCTCCTGTTTGTCTAATATCTAAGGAAATTTCGAGAGCCACTCTCCTCAATTTCCACCATCAAAAAGACTTCAGTGATCAACAATGAATTCAATAACTCACAATTCCTCTATCACTGTACTTCCCTATATCTATTAGCCTTTTCACGTACAAAAAGACTACATATTGTATTTCCTTTTAAGTCCAGAAACATTGAAACAATACCTTATACATGGTAGGCATTAAAACACTTTCTGATTGATAGCAGCATCACTCCCACATGAGCACACGCCTCTAGGACACACAGAATGATAACTAAGAAATTACCTGATTCAATTAAATGCAAACAAAGCACTTCTAATGGATACTGTACAGTAGGATAGATGTTTATCATTCCTTCACAGGCCTTCTTCAACCTAGCAGTCTCATGAGGAAACTGGAAAATATAAAAGCAAAATAAACTACATTTCCAGTCATAGTAAAATGTATTTGTGAGCACTTTCCCAATGAGAAATATATAACAGTCATATTAGAGATTTAAAAAATCAACTTACTTTGGATAAACACTGAATGAAATGCCTATAAAGTACTTGGTGATCTTCACTAGGAATCTTATCTGATAAGTCCAGTGCATTCTCAAAAGCAGTTAAAAGCTGAAACGAACAAAAAAGCTATCATCTGTAGCATATACTTCAATGACAAATGTGATAAATGGTTGAATGCATAAGACTTTTTTATACAAACTGTACCTTTAACTATGCCCTGATAATTTCGGTGAGGAAAAAAATGTGTATACGTAAATTCTGGAGTGCATTCTAACTCCAACTGGCCATTACACTGCACTGAACTAGTGACAATATAAATTTAACAACATTAATTTAACAAAACATTCTTCTAGGTGCTTGCTGTTGCCTACAAAGCAGTCAACCAGAGTATAGTCTTAAATACTAGTATAGATGCTATTGCTCACATCATTTTTAAAACATCTCTTCTGAGATCACTAGCACATGCTTTGAAACATCTTCAATGGTAGTAAATTTTCAACCTTTAAAAAAATTTTTATGAAACTGAGTTATACTTTTGGTAAAAGAAAAACAGATATGATGGAACTATAATGAAATCACTTCTTTTATGCAGTATTAACTGATTTTGAAGGAAATTCCAAAAGAGGCCTTCTAAATGTTTCTTGAGCAAGAACAACAACAGTAGAATCCAAGGCAAGCACTTTAAAGTACTTCATATCATTCATTTGGTTACACGTTCTACATTTTTAAAATGAATATTCATGACTTAAAAATCCATAGTACCTCAAATTTTCTTTGGAAAGTATGCTATAAGGTCTACATAAATAAGTAAAATTTTACTGCTCTGATAAAATTAATGATCTTTCAAAGAAGGAAACTTACCTTCAACAGTCTAACATAACAGGTTTTTTAAAATAGTAATAAAATTATTCCAAATGAAAAACAGATGACACATCTTTTCTGAACACTCAGTATTCAAGGTGATAATAAGCCCCCCAAAAGCCTTTTTATCCTATTCTTAACAGTTAGAAATCAGTTCTTAAAATTATAAGTAATTCTCTTTCACAGATAAGTGTAGCATAGACAATCCAAAAAGGCATTTTATTCATTTTGGTATGTACTAGATATTCTGATAATCTATACCATTTTATGAAAAATAATAAAGCTATATTATAATGATATGATTTAAGAGAAGTTGGTAAGCTACCTAATTTTGTCACTGTTCAATTTTTCTACAACTGAATCTATGAACAGATAAACCACGTTGTCACACAAATAGAAATCTTATTCTCACATTTTTATCCCCAGCTCCTAGGACACTGCCTGTAGTAGGTTCTCAATAAATATCTTCTGAATAAAAGAACAAATTAATGAGTGAACAAATGACCAAACAAAAAAATGAACTTCCCATCCTATATAGAACCTATAATTGTTTAGGTTTAAAAATTCCATTCAATTTAGTGTACATTGAGTAGCTATTTACTATAATAGGAACTTAAGCTGACTTTTACACTTATCAATTAAAAAAAGAATAATAGAGACATTTTCCAATTATGGTTCAAAATCAGTTTTTTACTGTCTTTTTTTTTTTTTTTTTTTTTACTGTCTTTTAAAATGATTTTTAATTACCCAAAAATCTGCTCACCTAAAAGGAATATATTCTGGGTATAAATACTCTAAATATTATATATAAATACTCTAGTGGAATTGTTAAACCTCAAAGGTATTCATTATTCTTAGATTACAAGTATAAAAAAAATACATTTTTAAAGTATAACTTTTTAGAAATTATAGTTTTGTGAAACATAATTTTCAGTTTCTTTTTTACAGTGATTAAACTACTCCCTTATCGCGGATCCTTATGAATACAGGGAATGAAATTGTGATACCCTGACTACTAACTCCCCTCCATCTAGACTTTGTATAAGACTGCAGACCAATAATTCTGACTTAATTAGGAAGAGCCTCTATGAATTTAAAATTGTACATTTACAAAATACCTAATCTGATATATGATACTCTTCTATATTATTTTATTATGTTTCTAATTTCTAAATTCAATTAAATGATCAATTTTCATGAACAAACTTGAGGAATAAATGAGTCAATACCAGTTGCTGAGTTTCATTATTGTGATCCTCAGTATTCTCAGCCAGCAACTGAGTCAATTTCCTCCACAGCTGATGAAGCTCTTGGTTGTCTGCACCTTCTTCTTGCCGTGTCTTTATCAATTTGTGCCATGTTCGAGCCACCTATTTGAAAAGGAGATTTAAAATGATTATTTTATTTTAAATGTTAAAAATGCCAATAAAAATGTAAAATTTGCAAATAAAAATATTTTTTATCTGTTAATACATAAAAATTGCAAAAGCACAGAACCTTGTCTATTATAAACTCCATAAAATAAGTTGATTGGGCAAATCCACACAGTCCTTACATTAGAAGTCTGACTGAGATACCAAAGTATTTACAAGAATGATGATAACATGCCCCAATTCCCATAACTTGTACCATCAGCTATGGAGACACCACAAATGGGCCACGAATTTCCACAGATGACACTTTTACTTATTTAATTTATACCCTAGTTTAGAAGTTATGATACCCTAAATTTGAATTCTAATTTATTGTTTTCAAAGTTCTGTAATTTGTATTATCTCTTAAATTCTTTCAATATCATACTACATATTAATTTTTACTTTTCTGTTAAGCTAAATGAAAGTTTTTCTTCTAATAATGGCTTGATTAAAAGAAGTCTAGGACCCCAGAAAATCATTCACCAACCTCTAGGTGTTTCTTTTCTTGGTAATACAGATCCACAAGTTTCTTACAGACATCACACCACTTCTGTTTGTCAACACTTGGAATAAAAAAGGATTTTGAATATAATTAATGAAAACAACTAAAGACTTAAAACACTAAAATTTAAATATCCCCCAAATACCATTTTAAATTAGAACATATCATATCTTCTTTAATATTATGTAAAATGAGCTCCTTGTAAAAAAGAAAAGGTTTAAGAAATATTATCTTCCATTATCCTGACTGAAAATAGTATCAAAGTTCCAAAACTAGTCCATCCTCTTACTAGTAGTGTTTTGATTCTATTTCAATCACAATTGAGAGATTCTGTCACAAACTTATTTGAAAGAAAAATGCTTCCCAATTCCCAGTAAATGTTTGGAGTACTTCCACATAATTTTTAATCAGTTTATTCTAATTCAAGCTTTCAAAGAAACTGGTCATTCACCATAAATTCATTACCTTTCATAAAGATCCAGAAGCTTTTGGTAAACACCAGGTAAGTCATCCTTAGCATTTATGTGATTGCATTTCTCATACAAGCTTGCTAACCCCTAAAAAAGGAAGTAGTAATGATTATTCTTCCCAAAACATTTGATGTTCCCACATTCATTTATTTGCTAAATAATGTGATAATCTATTTGGATTATTTCGGATAAAAGATTACTATAATTTACAGATGAAATGATATGTCTGGGACTGGTCCCTAATTAGGGGTAGGAGGGAATAGTTAAAGTGGATTTTTGTTGAATCTGGGTGACAGGCAGAATGGGGTTCATTATACCATTCTCCTTACTTTTGAAAATACATTTGAAGTGTTTCATAATAAAAAACATTTTTAGTGGTTATTCTATAATCTTATCCTTTAAGACATTACCATGTGACACTCCTTTTTTGAAATTTCAGCATGTTTTTAAAACAGCTTTATCGAGGTATCATTGATATACAAAATTGTACATATTTAAGGTATACATCTTGATGTTTTGATATATGTATACATTGTGAAATGACCACTACCGTAAAGCTAATTAGCATATTCATTACCTCTACCTAGTTACCATAGTGTATGTGTGGGTGTGGGGAGAAGAGTGAATTTTAAGACCTACTCAATATGACACTACTTTTATGATACTGTCAGACAAAAAAAATCCAAATAGTCTGTGAAAATTATCATTTTTGCTTCAAATAAAGATCAAATATCCTAAACCAATCAGTTTATTATAAAAGCTGCCATTTCTCTAGGTGTGTTACCAGATATCCTCATTCAAGTGCTTATTCATGTGAACCTGAGACAAACAGGTTCACATTCTCCAGAGCCTACTCCCTCCTATTAATCAGTTTCAAAGATGTGATTGAGATATGAAACAAATTAAAGTTATTAAATATAAAAAAGTTGGAGAATCCAACTAAAAAACATTAAGACCATTAAGTAAGAAAAAAGAATTTAACTTGTACTCAAAGACAGAAAACAGAACACTTTTATATTATTTTACTTTTAGAAAACATACTTATATACATTTCTTGTTCCTCACATAAGCATAAAGAATATTCTTGATAAATCTTTATATGCATATATAATTAAATTGGATGTTTACGTAATTATTTCAATTTAAGTCCTCCTATTTAGAAAGAATCCATTAGTTAGCATGTTAAACAGTGGTACACAACATCCTTGGCACCACTTTTTTTAAAACCAATTTTTTGGTTTAGAAGACCAATAAATTCAATTTTTTTCTTACACAGGGCAAATGCAGGTTTAAATGCACATTTTAATACACTTACCTATATTTTGAAAAACAAACAAAAAAACTTTTCCCACAATATAAGGGCAAAAAATTTTCTGCATACCTGCCAAGCTAGTAATTGGTCTGGCTCTAGTTCAGCAGCTTTCTTATAGGCACCCTGGGCCTGGTCAGGTTGTTCTAGCTCAGCTGCAGCAACACCAATAAAAACCCAGGCATTATAGTTATTTTTCTCTTGTTTTAACACTGTCTGTTAAAAAATTAAAAGAGTAAGTTGTTAAATTTTGGAAGTAAATGAACAAACAATAACAAAAAGACAATCTACTTAAGAGTCAGGAAATCTGTATCTACCACTAACTGAGCGGCCTTCAGAATACCACTTAACTTCTCTGGTTTCAGTTTCCTCAGAGAAAGAGGGAGTTGGACAGCATCAGTGATTGTAAGGGGTTTGATTTATGAAGTATACTTTTAAAAAGCTACCCAAATAATCATGACACCTTTGCCAAATTCCTCTCCCGGCTCTTTGCAAATACTGGGTATAAAAAGAACAGAAACTACCCAACCATTCTGCCTGCCTCCATTGATGATGCTATTGAGCATAACCCACAAAATTGTTCTCCATCTCATTTCACTTCATCCAATGCTCTTAGTTTCCTTCATCATGATAGTTTCCCCATATTAGACAGATGGATTTTTCACTGAAATTACAGGCTAGGAAAGTAGATTCACCTCAATGTGACTATATCAAATATGTTCAAAATAAATAGTGGTGATGAATGTTTAAACAACACTTGCCAACTGGAATAAAAATTATACATAGAGATACTGCTTTCAGAAGTAACAGTTACTTGCTAAAGTAAAATAAAATAAAGCTTGAAACAGAAAGCAAGTATGTTCTAAGGAAAGAAAAACATAACCAGTAGCTAAAATGAAATTTGCCTCTTTAATAAGGCTGTACATATTCTAGAGAAAATAAGAAAATTTCCATGAGTTGAACCAGACAGATTATTAGGCTTATGTGCATCCACATAACACTTCTAGCAATCTGTCACCAAAATACAACAAAAGTTCCATAGTATCTGTGAACACTGATTATACAAATTGGGTCATTCTTGTCACACCCAACTAAATCAGAGTTGAAGGGCCAGGAGGAAAAAGTACTCAGGGCACATATCACCTGTTCTCCGAGAATTAAATTTTCCACAAGCCCAGCTGCTGAAGCAGTCTGCTGTAACCCTAAGAGCAGTTTTACCTAGTAGCTACTGAAATGACCTGCAGCTAAGACTGGTTTTACCTACCGCCATCACTCACCAATCAGAGCCTGCCAGCTCTGAAAAGCTTCTCTAGTAACAAGCTGGATTTGTTCTTTCAAAACAATACATAACATTTCTCCTACTAATAAAAAACTCCTAACATTCTCTTTGTTCTTACAGACATATAAAAGATCACCCAGGCTATGTGTATTCTCCAAATTGCAATTCTTGCTTCCCAAAATAAAATGTTAAATTTAGAGATTCGTCTCTACATTCTGACTTCGGCATACTCAATAATGCTGCCTCCTAAACCACAACTGTAACCGCCTCTATGAACGAATTTCAATAACCCCTATATATATATTTTTTAATAATCCTCTCCCTTAACTACTTGACCTTTTGAGTTGTTTCCCAGAAATGGTGGATTTTCTGCAAGAAAAAGGAGCTGAGATTCTGAAGGCCCCTGGGTAGATTTCCTAATTCCAAGATTCACAATCCCCCCCACAACCTGCCTATGCATGCAGTCCCTTGTTAGTTACATCACAATCTGCCCCAAGGCACGTGGCCCCCTCCTTTAAAAGCCCATGATCTCTGTTAGTCTGAGAGACAGATTTAAGGCAGCTTCTTCCATTCTCCCAAAAAGACATCTGTCATAATAAAAGATTCCTTTCTTCCTTGGCCATCCTCGTTGTCTCAATAATTGGATCTTTGTGCAACAATCAACAGACCTAGACCAAATCCTTGCAGTTTCAACAACACAACAATGAGGTAACTACCAAAGTTAAGCTCTAAACACTGGGGCCTTATTAATTCTATGTTCCCAATACCAAGTACAATGGCTGGCATATAATTGCTGAACAAATGATAAATGCCATACTCAACCAGCAATTAGGAAGTACTGAATATCTATCTGCCTGATGATCAGGTTGATTTTTAAGGAAACAGTTACAACAATGTGGTGAAAGATGGTATGAGATTTGGAGAGAACACAGGAAAAAAAAGTACCTAGCTCTGCACAAACCAGAGAAGGCTTCCCTGAAGGGATGCTCATACCAAGTTATAAAGCCCCACAGGCAGACAAGGTAACGATGTCACAAAACCACAGCAAATACACTAAGATGCAACATTTCTTTATTAAAAAATTAATTTAGTCTCAATCAACATTCTGAATTACTACATATAAGTAATCAGGCATTTGTAACTGATTAGTTCTCCATTTGTGTTTTGTAGTTGGTCTCTCCAGTATAAACTATGAGCTAACTGGTGGAATTTATATCTGGATTTTACAGAAAACCTACAGAAAGAAGATGGCTATGGTGCTGCTGTATATAATAATAGAAACAGACTCAGATGCACATTAGTTAAATAAGTCTCCCCTTCTTGCCATCCACCCCCAAACTGCCCCCTGTATGAACAGACTGCCCAGCTTCTTCCATATCAGGATTAGTAATATCATGGTCTCACAGCTCTGCTGGGCTGAGTCACCTTTAGAAACCTAAACCTCACAAGGGCATCCTTTACCCCTAGACTCTCATCCTCATATTGCAGTGTATATACCCCAATTTTGCCCAATTCCCTCCCTACCATTCTTCTAAATTCTTCTTTATGTCCTCTGGGCCTTCCAATCTGAATCAGCTAAGTTCCCTTCATATTTTCAACCTTTCTTTTAACTGCACCAAGTTCTGCCTCAACTAAAACCTGGCTAATTCCCCTATAGATCTTACATGCTACAGCTGACTTCTCTTCTCTTGTATCCCACACAGCACAGGAGCAGGAAGTGAGAAAGGTGTTCTCCTGGCTCACACTGTCACCTACATTCCTCTTCTGCCCCTCTCCTTGAAAAACACGACTATCATTGAAGCTCAAGCCATCCAACTATAATACTAAAAATATCCTCCTTCTTGCTACCATATCCCAAACTCTTAGGAACATCCCTTTCCTTCAGTGAAAATTGTGTATCCTTCTTCTCCATCTTGGTATCTGTATTTGTTCTAACATTCACATTGATATACCATTGAACACCGTGGCCTCTCAGTTACTTAACCATCACACTATTCAGCCATCCAAAATCTGAATTTCCAACAAGCTATGATTCTGCTCCTCTCCTATCCTCCGAGTTCAATTACAACAGTCCCAGGTAACCATTCTTTAAGCTCTGACATCTCCAATTTTTGATGCCACCCTCTTTTTTCACTACCTACCAGCCCATTTCTCATCCCTTCTTAGCCAGCTTAGACTCCATGACCCATCACTCTCTTGTCATCGCATCCTCAACTCCTTTGCCTCTTTCCTCTCATCTTTCTCACCATCCATAGTTGAACCTCTTCATGCCCATCTCCAAATCTAAGAAGTGAATATGAAGGGAGAAAACTACAACTGAATTCACTGATTTCACTTTAACGACCTGAAACTTTAAATCGGCATCACCAGGCCTGCCAATCTTTCCAATCCTTACTGTAAGTTTGTTTTCAATAAACATCTATTTTGTATCTTCTTTTGTCTCTAATCTCCTATACAAGTCCTCACCCAGTCTTAGTTTATACTTCACCAAGAAAATAGAAGCCACTGGAGAAGAACGCTCTTACCTTCCCACCACCAAATCTACAAACCTGACACTGTATGGATCTGCACCTTTCTTCTCTCCTGCTAAGATTGAGGAAGAGTTAGAGCTCTGGATCTCCTCATCTCTCACCCATGGATGATTTCACGTCTACCACTACCCTCTGTCTCTCCTGTGCATTCAATTTCTTCCTCTGAATGGAAACATTCCCATCATAATACAAAGGAGCTTCAGAATCTTGACTTTCCCATCCACAAACCAAATAGAATTAGAATGTCAACATACCATTAAAGAATGAAAACTTTAATATACAGTAGCATTCCATTTTACAACCATCAAAAGACACCTATGGTATATTCATGTTTTAAAAACTTGGCTTTGGTAAATTACCGATACAGAGAAAGACAAAATTGTGGCAAAGAAGTTTATGCTATTAATTGAGGGTTATTAATTAGTTCAATCACTCTAATGGCTCTACTAAATGGCTTTAGCACTTTTGTTGTATTTGGAAAGTAAGTAACTCTCATATTAAAAATAAATAATGTTTATAAATGGATAACATACTTTTATTGTGGAAGAAAAAATATTGGTTACCTTACAATGTTTCAAAGCTTCTTTGTATTCTTTGTTTCTGATTGCATCTCTAGCACTTTTCAGAGCAGTCTTCACTTCCTTGCTGGACATTCTGTTAAGGCAAAAAGCCTGAGTGAACATATAATAGTACCTACTTAACTGTAATGGTTCCAATAAATTTAATCATCTGAAAAAGAAATCTGAAAAGGGAAAGATTCATTCTATTTAGAACAGTCTTCCCCCCATAATACACACAGCTTATTCCCTTATCTCTTTGGATTTTTACCCAAATGTCCCTTCCTTAGACACAGTATTTAAAATTTTAATCTTTCCATCCCCCTTCTCCCAAATATCTAATATTCTCTGAACCCCTTCCCTTGCTTTATTTTTCTTCAAAGTACTTATCACTTCTAGGATACTATATATTCTACTTATTTACCTTATTTATCATCTGTGTCCCAACCCCACCAGAATGCAAATTCCATGTAGGCAAGGATTTGGGGTTTTTTTTTTCCCATTAACTCATCCTCAAGACTAGTACCTGACAAATCATAGATGATCAATAAATATGTATTGAAACTGAGCTATATTTGAATTACACTCACTCTTCATATATTTGGCTAAAACACAAATGATCTTATGGACTAGGACCCAAAACACATACCAATCTCAATCCAACTCTATACTAGGCAAGACCCAGTAGAATAAGCTCAAATCACAGAGTAAAACAGTAACACAAATAATTTCAGTAACTATGATGGGATAGAGGGTAAGAAAGCATTCTGTTTTAATGCTAGTTTCTACAAAATACAAATCAGAATATTAACTTTCTTCACACTAAGGATTATTATTAAATTGTTCCCTATACCTTCTCTGAAGAGAAATAAATGCAATGTTTAAATTTGAATGGAAGCAATGCACATGCAAAAGAATTGTATACTAATTTCAGCCATAAAAAGATATTTTAATTTAATTTCATTTAACCTTAAGATATACTAATTTAATTTTAAATAAATTAGTATACTTTAAGATTTTACAACTTATTGTGGTTTACTAGTAAACAAGTCAAATTCAATCACAATTCAATGTTGAAAAAAATTTGTATTTTCTGTCATCTCCATTTACTCTAATCTCATTAGAAATAAAACAAAGCTAGGTAAATATTAAGTATTACAGACTAAAGATGTTCAAGGCAGCAAAATGAACGAAAAAGATGGCACATTAGCACAGTATACTGACAGTCCTTTATATCCAAAAAAAAAAAAACAAGGCCAAAGAAGTTTGTGAAACTAGAGATTAAAAAAATAATCCTTTTGACTTAAAAAATTTGGCATTCAAAATAATCTAAAAGTTAAGATACCATAAAATCAATTTATCTACAGCTAGAACCAGATTCCCCAAATAGATGGCAGAAAAATAAGTCTTTTGCCTAGTTACAATTGTATAATTTAAAGCAATATATTTCATATGCTCTTATTTTATAAAACCACTACCTTACGTGACATTATCTTGATATAAATTTATAGGTGAAAACTTCAGAAGGATTTTTTGCAGTCTACAAATTCTAATTGGAGTAGGTAACAAATTTCAATGCTAATTTCACATTAGATTTTCTCAAACCAGTTACTGTCAGTAAAAATACCTGCAGACTAAAAAGAAGAGAACATCAATGATGATGACAACCAATCTGGATCAATAAAAAGAGATGAAGATACACATTCAAGAGAAAAAAAAATTTTAAATGAAAAATAAAGACACTCCAATAAAAAATCAAAAGATGTTCAAGTTAAAAAAGAACAAAAATAGTTTCAAGGTAAGATCAAATTAAAAACAAACAGAAGGTACCAACCATTCCAGAAGAAAGATCGCCATTTCTTCTACCACTCGACATTTAAGTGAGCACATTACAAACTAGGCAGAACCAATCAGAACTAAAAGTTCATGTAGCTCCCAACCTACTCACTGCACATGACACAACATAGGAAAAAAGGTCCCAGTTCTAAAGAATATAATCTAAATCAAGAGAAAGACCTAAGACATGTAAGTTATTAGAGAATCAAATGGTAAACTAAGGATAATGACTGAAAGTACAAGAGGAATTAGGAGAAGAAAAGGTGTGGTGTGATGTAATTAACAGCTACTAGATGAAGACAAGAGAGAAGGAGGAAAACTACTCTAGTCAGAGGCAATTGCACTAGCAAAGTGAGAGCGATAGGAATGAGTGTGGCAAGTATAGGAAAATGTAAAAAAAAAAAAACAGGCTAAGAAGAGCAGAAGGGATTTATATAAGAACAAAAATTAGGTTGGGTAAGTAAGAAAATTAGGTTGGGCAGAGCCTCAGATTACAGATCTTGAAACAGACAGACAAATTTGGACTTAAATACCACGGCAAATAGGGAGCCATTAAAACTTCTAAGCAGGTTATTTTTAAAGACCACTGTATTTTAAAGTTGAAGAAACAAATTCCATTTTCTCTTGGTAACCAATTCTAATACTCAATATACTTCCATGTCTGTACATCTCCATGTGTAATTTTTCATACAATTCCTCATGCTGCAGTAGAATCCTCTGTTCTTCTCTTCCTATTCCTTCTTCATTTGACACAACATTAGTATAAGAGGCTAGCACTGAGGCGTTCTCTCTTCACCCAGCATGTATTTATATACGGATGTATACATACATGGTTGCACATGTATATGTATACATACTCATGCATACATACATATACGTATGTGTATATAAGTTTCAGGAGGTTAATTTTTAAAATGACAATCTGGCCCTTTCTACTATTACTTCCTCTTTTTTTTATAAGGCAAAAAGGAGAGGTTCATTAATTTTCTAAACAAACCTTTACTGAGGTCTAATCATCTACTAGGTACCATTCAAACCCATTTTTCTGTCACAGAATAAAAAAACCTACTACTCAAAATGATTCCATGTAATCCCACATTCCTTTATTTTGGATACTTCTCTCAATTCTAAGCATTTCTAACACTTCAAAAAAGATCTCGCTGTCTCGCAAGTGTCTTTATTTTTCTTTTAGAGATGGGGTCTTGTTCTGTCGCCCAGACTGGAGTACAGTAGCTCACAGCTCACTGTAACGTCAAACTCTTGGGATCAAGCAATCCTCCTGCCTCAGCCTTCCAAGTAGCTGGGACTACAGGCAGGTACCACCATGCCCAGCCAATTTTTTTTTTATTTTTTGTAGAGACAGAGTCTCACTCTGTTGCCCAGGATGGTGCTGAACTCCTGACCTTAAGCAATCCTTCCACTTCGGCCCAGCAAAGTGCTGAACTTATGGGTGTTGACCACCACACCTGGTCCAAGTATCTTTAACATTCTTCTACAAAATCCTATTAATACTTTCCCATTATACCTCTCCTCCCATTTTTGTCCTCAATCTCAACTGATTTTTTAAAACAGGAACATTCATTTTGCACACTTTCACTCAATAAAGTTTTTCAACTACCAACCTGAAAGGTTTTTATCAAACATAAATTGAGCTTAAAAAGTAGCAACAACTGTATTTAAGGTTATTAGGCTATTAAGTATGAAATGTCCGATTTCCTTAAGTACTAAGTTTGACAGTTGCTATCGCTGACATTTCACTTTGACACTTTTTTTTATTTTTATTGTGAAGGTACATCCTCATGCTTTCAAACGCCAGATTTGGCTTGTGATTATCTTTCAATTTTTTTTTTTTTTTGGAGCAATTTTTGTCAAACCCGGGGTAAGTTAAAAATTCATGTTATTTTTGAATATGAGTTCCATTGTGGAACCAATGCTGCGCAGACAGCTCAAAATATCAATGAAGCATTTGGGAAGGATGTGGCTAATGAACGCACAGTACATGGATGGTTTGAGAAGTTCCATTCTGGTGAGTTGAATCTTGAAAATGAGCCACATGGGCAACCTGAGACCAAGGTGGATAATGAAGAGCTGAAAGCTGTGGTGGAAGCAAATCCATCTCAACCTATGTGTGAATTAGCAGCAAAGTTTGACATTCCTATTCCAACAATATTGGACCATTTGAAACAAATGGGCAAGGTAAAGAAGCTCAATACATGGGTACTGTATGAATTAAACGAGCATCAGAAAAGAAATTGTCTCGAAGCTCGCCTTTCTTTGCTGTCACGACATAAAGTTCACGTGAACCACGTCTACACCGGATTGTTACACGTGATGGAAAATGGATTCTTTTTGACAATCACAAGTTTGGCACAATGACTGGACAAAGAT
>CAUYSK010120580.1:0-18077 GCA_963575035.1 Avahi laniger
ATAATTGTTCATA
Source organism: Avahi laniger (assembly GCA_963575035.1). Taxonomy (NCBI): domain Eukaryota; kingdom Metazoa; phylum Chordata; class Mammalia; order Primates; family Indriidae; genus Avahi; species Avahi laniger. The sequence continues at coordinate 14 of CAUYSK010120580.1, forward strand.
GTAATATCTTATAACCTTTATATTTCTGTGATATTAGTTATAAGGTCTCCTCTCTCATTTTTTATTTTATTTCAGTCTTAAGATTTGCCAATTTTATCATTTCAAAAAACAGACTAATAGGCTGGGCGTGGTGGCTCACGCCTGTAATCCTAATACTCTGGGAGGCTGAGACGGGTGGATTGTTTGAGCTCAGGAGTTCGAGACCAGCCTGAGTAAGAGCGAGACCCCGTCTCTACCAAAAATAGAAAGAAATTAATTGGACAGCTAAAAATATATAGAAAAAATTAGCTGGGCATGGTGGCGCATGCCTGTAGTCCCAGCTACTCGGGAGGCTGAGGCAGTAGGATTGCCTGAGCCCAGGAGATTGAGGTTGCTGTGAGCTAGGCTGACGCCAGGGCACTCTAGGCCTGGTGACAGCAAGATTCTGTCTCAAAAAAAAAAGCAAAACAAAAAAAAAACAGACTAATAGATACATGGATCTTTTCTATTGTTTTGTTCATCTGTAGTTCGTTTATCTCTATTCTGATCTTTATTATTTCCTTCCTTCTGCTAACTTTGGGCGTGGTTTGCTTTTCTAGTTTCTTGAGGTGTAAAGTCAAATTGTTTAATCAAAATCTTCATTTATTCTTAATATAGGCATTTATCACTATAAAATTATCTCTTGGTACTGCTTTCTCTGCATCCCATGTCATCAACAGCCATAGACTATGAGAATGGATTTTACAAAACGAGATCCGACTGTATGCTACCTAGCAGAGATTCACATTAGATTTAAGAACACATGTGGGCTGAAAGTGAAAGGATAGAAAAAGATATTCTATGAAAATGCTAACCAAAAGATAACAGGGATGGCTATAGCTATAACAGACAAAATAGACTGTAAGTTAAAAACTGTCAAAGAGACAAAGAAAGTCATCATATAATGATAAAGTGTCTATTCATCAAGCGGATGTAAAAACTGTAAATGTGTCTGCACCCAACTTTGGAACACCTAAATTTATAAGGGAAATATTAACAGAACTGAAGGGAGAAATAGAAAACAATACAGTAATAGAAGGGGATTTCAATACTCCACTTTCAACAGTGGATAAGTTATCAAGACAGAAAATCAATAAGGAAACAGCAAAGTTGAATAAAAAATAGATCAAATGGACCTAACAGACATATATAGAATATTCCATATAGCATCAACAGAATATACATTCTTCTGAAGGGCGCATGGGACATGCTCCAGGATAGATCATATATGTTAAGCCAAAAAACAACTCAACAAATTTAAGAAGATTAAAATGATATCAAGTATCTTTTCCAGTAGAATGAAACTGGAAATAAGGAACAGGAGGGAAATTAGGAAATTCAAAAATATGTGGAAATTAAACAACACTCTTCTGAACAATCAATTGGTTAAGGAAGAAATTAAAAGGAAAATCAAAACATATCTTGAGATAAATAAAAATGGAAACACAAAAGCTAAGCAAGAATGCATGATTTTTTTGAGTGATATATCATTTTGTAATGTCAGACTCACTACATTTATTATTTTATTATTATATGGAAATATTTATATTTTTATTTTATTCTCTGTAGCTTTTCAACTATTAATACATATTATTTAATGGTAACATGGTTACATGATTTGTTCAAACAGCAATACTTGCTGATAAATTATTATATTAATACCTATCTATCATCTATCTATCCACATGTACATTTTATAAAACACATGTATTATGTATTTCTAATTATTTTTTAATTATCAAAGGGAGATATATCTATATATAATTGTATTCATATATATCTTAGTATTTCATGTATATGTGTATATACAAATATATAATATATTGTGAAGTACAGAAATAGCCCTAATTACTTTCCTAATCTACATAGGGTTTTAAAAAAAATCTTCAGTATTTAACAACTTTGTGCAGTACTGATTAGAACACTACTCAGAAAGTAGGCAAGAATTTTATATGTTAGATATTTATATCCATATGCATATAGTTGTATATAGTTGAGATCATTCTGAATATATTTTTTTCTCAATAATTATTCTCATGTCCAAATAAACTGCTGGATTGATACTTATTTGTATAATATGACCAGAATCTAACAGTACATCATTTTCTTGTCTTTCTTCTTCATTATTTATAACTTGATTAAAGCCCTCAAACTCTTCAAAACCATAATAGCACTTAGAAAACAGTATTAATGTATAACTTCCTGAAAAGTTGACAATTCAATATATGTTTGAAGTGAAAGATACTTTATTTGCTTCTGACTAAGTATGTTAAAAATACTCCATGATTTATTCCATTAATACTAATATTAGAAGATATTTCTTTACTATAACATTGAAGATTAAGTAAAAAAAAAAAAGAAAACTATATTTCCTGCACCAGAAATGAGCTTTCTGATCTATAACCTTCTATATATCTTTATATATTATGGCTAATTTTTAACAAGATGCTAGTTTTTAACCTCTAAATGATTACTAGAGGATGAGAAAGGTAATGAGGAGGAGGGATAAAGTGGGGATGGTTAATGGGTGCGAAAATATAGTTAGATAGAGTGAACAATATTTGATAGCACAGCAAAATTTATTTATGTTTATAAAATTTATTTATGTTTATGATGTTGGATGGTAATGTCATTTCTTCTTTTTTTATTTGAGACAGCATCTCACTCAGTTGCCTGGGCTAGTGTGCGGTGGCATGATTACAGTTCACTGAAGCTCAGACTTTTGGGCTCAAGCGATCCTCCTGCCTCGGCCTCCTGAGTAGCTGGGACTACAGGTGCGCACCACCATGCCTGGCTAATTTTTTTATTTTTAGTAGAGAAGCAGTCTCACTCTTGCTCAGGCTGGTCTCAAACTCCTGAGTTCAAGTGATCCTCCCACCTCAGCCTCCCTAAGTGCTAGCATTACAGCTGCGAGCCACCACATCCAGCCAAGTTGTGATATACTCCGTTTATGAATATCATGCTCCTTTTTGTAATCTGAAGTTAATTTTTTATTTACTTTTTTCATCTAGGTAACATTATAATCAACTAAAAAATGTAACAAATATGTAGACATTTTGATTGGGGTAGTATTGAAAGCATGTACTACTCTTGGAAGAAATGACTTCTTTGTAGTAGAGTTTTAATACAGAAACACCAAAAAACATTATATGTTCCTCCATTTTATTTAATTTATTTTAATCTTAAAATTGAGTTTATACTTTTCATATAGTTATAATTCAAATGTCTTATCAATAATACTTCAGTGAAATGTTTTTTCTTGCTCTCTCCCTAAGTATTTTTAAATTATGTTTTGTAATGAATTATTTTGGATATACAATTAAACTACAGATATTTATGTATTCTTGTTTCATTGTGCCTTTTTATTAGACATTTTCATTGGGCCATTTTAGGTCCTTTACTAAACAATTACCTGGATTTTTTTGCTTACTAAAAACCCTGAAGTTTTATTTCATATACTGATCATCCATCCACTGCATGGCACTCTTATATAATCCATGTTTTTCTAGGAAATGTCACTCTTACTACAACTCCAAAGACGTGCCCTCATTGGTATAGTCAATTTCCAATCTCCATTCTATCCAAAACAGTTATTACTTTATGAATATGCATGGAATCAATGGTGGGTTCCAGGACTCTGATTTTCTCCCCCTTGTGATTGATGTGGACTGCAGAGGCCATCTGGACATGCCATAGTCATTTTGTGAACATGAAGCCATCTATACTCTGGATGAAGCTGATATGGAAAACAAAGTCTAGCACTGGATCTATAATGATATCGTCATGTCTTTGGATTAAAATCAACTTTTAAGCATACTTTTCTCTAGACTTTCCAATGCTAATGTTTTAGAGTTTGAGTACAATTTTTTTTAATTGAAAACTAAAGATTTCTCATGAAAATAACAAATCTCAAGTCTAAGCATATTTTTTTCCTTGGCTTTCTTGAATTATCTAGGTTTTGTATATACAGATGGCCCCTCGTATCTGCAGGTTTTGCAACCACAGAGTCAACCAACTGCAGATTGAAAATGTTTTTAAAAAAACACATACATAAATAAAATACAAGTAAAAATACAATATAACAACTGTTTACATAGTATTTACATTGTATTAAGTATTATAAGTAATATAAAGATGATTTAAGTGTATGGGAGGATGTATCTAAGTTATATGCAAATGCTACATCATTTAATATAAGAGACTTAAGCATCCATGGATTTTGGTATCCATGGGAGTCCTGGAAATAATCCCCTGTGACACTGAGGGACAACTGTCCATATATACACATGTGTGTATATGTGTATTGGCATACATATATTATATATATGCTAATAATGTTGCTTTCTCTCATTTCAAATATCTGTGTCTAAAATATCTTGAATAAACTATTATTTCCTAAAATGGTAACAGTAGAGATTAGTACTCACTATTTTGCCTAACTTTTTAGGACACATATTCAGGGATTTATTATTAAGTTTAATAATGACTATTAGTCTAAAGTAAGTGTCCCTCAAGATAGGAAATCTTCATGATATTAAAATTACCTTGCAGTAGAAATTTTTAAAGATTACGTTATTGTATTTTTCATAAATAAATAAGTGATTTGCTGAATTCACTGGAGCAGCAATTGAGGCAACAGATAGATATATATTTGAGCAATTAATGTCTGTGCAGCATGAGTAAGTTCTAAGATACTCATCTAACCTCATAGTAATAGAATAAAACAAAAAATATATGATTATGGTGAAGAACTTTCTTAAATTTGCTGCTAAAATACAAGGCATTTTGCATTTATATTCATGAGATAGGACAAATCTATATATTTCTTGCTATTAATGTAATTTTTAGGTTTGCTATTCTGTTTGTTTTAAAAATGCATTCATTTTGTTACACATTACAAAAACCAAAGAATATATGTTTATATAGGTATGTTATAAATGCAGTAGAATAAGTAATCCAGATAAAATAACAATCTATTAAAAATAGAAAATTACTAATAATGGTGAATCTAAACATGTGTTCATCTCTTGAAAGATCATACTGTCTATCTTAGCTTGGAGAGAGAATGATGACCCTCAATATTGTGTTTACCATTCTTTTTAAATTTTTATCTTATTTCTCTAAAAGATAGACAATATTATTTTATAGACATTTAGTTTTTCTTTACAGAAGTGATGTTGTATAGCATGGAACCTTCTTTGCCCTAATTTTTTCACTGGAAAAACATATTATGAGCTTTATATCAATGTGTATAGTGGTAATTCATCTACTTTCTTCATATAATTTATCCTAAAAGTGTTATATTTTCTCTTTTATATTTAAATCATCAGCCCATATAGAATTGATAATTATGTGAGGTATGCGGTGGAAAGGATCGAATTTCTTTCTGTTGTTGTTTCATATGAATAATCAATTATTCCAGCATCATTTATTGAATATCTTCTTTTCTCAGTTACTTATAATACAGCTTCATCATATATGGGATTTTCTTTACTCTTTTGTTGAACTTTACACATAAGTCTGTTTCTAGTCTCCATATTCTATTTTATTGGTCAATTTGTCTCTCTTTGTGCCAACCTGTTAGTGGCTTAATGACCATAGAGGTTTATAGTAAGTTTTGACATATGACGTTAATTATACTTGGGACTTTAATTTTCCATATAAATTTTAAAATCATTCATAAAGTTCCCTGAAAAACCTTAAGAGTTGGACATATGAAATAACGAGTTATGACGCTATTGAGGGGAATGGCTGAGAATGTCAGAATGTCGTGGAGTAGAGTGAAGATGGGGAAAGAAAGAGGGTTGAGGAAAGAGCGCTTGGATTATTTAAGATCTGATAATGAATGAGAAGCTAGCAAAGGAGAAGAGGTAGAAATAACTAATGAATTACAGTTAAGATTCACATGAGTGTGGTGTTACAAAAGCCCAGATAATAGATAAGAGACAGTTCTGAGAACAATAGAATTATCAAATTCTCCTGTTGATATGGAGAGTTGACCTGGAGAGCCACACCTTGAGGATCCTAAGCCTGAGATAAGGAGATTTTTGAGACGGAGTCTGTCAGGCTGCAATACTGTGGATCTGTTAGACTTACATTTTGATGTTTTGAAATTGTGAGCTATGAGATTGTAAGAGCTCTTTCTTCTGTCCTGCCCTGCCAAGGTCTTTTTAAAGTAGTCTACAAAAAGAAGTACCTTATCATCTGGAACTCTTCCTGCCTCTAATATGAAAATGTAGTCCAAGATCTTGTCAGAATTGTGTCTAGTTTCTGCTTATGGGGCAAATACAACCCTTTTCTTTCCATCTCTTGTGTGCATCATCCCTGCCCAGACCTCAGCGCCTGGCAAGAGAGTGCTCTCTGCCCCTCACTCACCACTGCAAAGTTTCATCTTTTAGATTTCTTTGTTTCTATCACTTTATGGCTTTGAAAAAAGTATTTTTTGTATATATTGTGATTTCTTGTTATTTTAATGAAGCTTATATTTTCTTATATTGCTCTACATCTTATCTGGAAGCAAACATCTTCCACAAACTTTTAAGATTATTTTATAAATTTTGTTGAATTAAGTTACCTAGGAAAAATTTGATTTTAAAAATTCATTGAAATTTGCACTGTACACTAGTATACATAATTTATTTTTTGATTGCTCCAAGGTCTGTGGAACATGGAATTAAATGTTTAAATCAATAAGTTTGAATATATCTAAGTAATAATTGTTTTATTGCTTTACCTAGTTTTTGTAACAGATTTGTCATAGACTGATAGTGGTGTATCAAAGTCCTAAAAATTCTTTGTTTTGTCCAATAATTCTTACACTTCAAGCTTTTTCTGTTTTTCATTTTAAGTTTGGTGATGGTATGTGCTTTGATACAGCAATCCAAATCTTTACCACATATTATATTTTAATGCAAATAAAACACCAGCATACTTTTTTTTGCTTTCTAGTTTAAGTGGTCTGATAGTAATAGATCCATAACGGCTTCTTTTTGTTATTGTTTTTTTGGGAGGAGCAGTTGCCTTTTCCTTTAATTTTAAACTCACTTTCCCAATTTGCTAGAATTATCATTTGTCACAAGAACATGTTTGGATTTTTTCTACTCAATATTGTGACATTTTCCTTTCAACAGGTTTATTTCTAAAATGTTAATATATATTTTCACTACTAATACATTTGGGATCTATCTTCTGCACTTGTTTATGCTTGCTTGGATTCTGGTACAGCTGCACTTAAGACTGTTTAATTGTTGCTTTTATAACTGATTTTGTCAGGCATATATTAATAACAGGCCATTTTTACTTGAAGATCGATACTTTTCAGATGAACAAAGTTTATTCTACTTTATCTTAATTATTCCTTCGACTTGGATTTTGTATGTTATTTTGCATACCTTTTATTAAGTTAAAGATTATTGCTTTAGTACTTTTTTATTTGCCTTGGCTTCTGTTGCCAACTTTACATTGTTGCTTTTCATACCATGCATTCTGTTTTCTGCTGTGTCCATTTTGTTTTTCAACTCCTTGATAATGGTTCTCAAGTAGAGGCAATGTTTCTCTCTCAGAGAATATTTGGTGGACATCATTATGTGGAGACATCTTTATTTTTCACAACTGAGGGGTACTACTGGCATCTAGTGTGTAGAAGAAGGCTGCAAAACATACTACGTTCTGCTCACAACCCCCATGGAGGGTTATCAGGCTCAAACTGTCCATAGTGCTGAGGTTGCAAATCCCTGTTCCAATGGAATGTTGAGTTATATTGAATTGTTTGCTCACTTTAGCCAATTTTCTTTTAATCTTAGCCTTCATTTCAACCTATTCTGATTCAGAGAAGACATATTTTTTATTTTCTTGAAAATATAAAGATCTTTTCTCAATTTTTTCTGTCACTATAAATAACATTTTTTCCCCTTAACAACACTTTATGTCACCCTTGCTAGTTTAACTTTATTTATTCAAACCTGAAGGAGGACATACTGTGTAAAAAATATAAAAAATGGAAAACAGATTCAACGACTTGTAGGGAGAAAGCACTAGTCTCATTACTTATGAAAGGAATTTTCATGCTTTATTTGGTTTATTGGACTTTGGAAGAAGCACTATCGCTATCAACTCAAAGATAAAATAAAAAGTAAAGATGTGTCAAAACCTTTTTCTTAGATAAAGTACTATTTGAGTAAATTAGATAAAATACTATTAGTGTATGTTTTTGTTATTCTGCCAAAATAATCTACAAAAGTTAAAGAATATATCATTTTCTTCACTGCCATATAAAGTTTTGCTATTTTTCTTTGTCTTCTATTGAATTAGTAAAAGAGACTGGGAGATGTCACATTATCCTTTCTTAGATGTTTCCATGTTAGTTTTATACATCTATATTAAGGGAAAATAATGTGCCTACTTTTTTAGAAGTACTACTAAATGCCAAGTTTTTGATGGGAACTGTACATACATGATTTCTAGATTGTTTTAATCAATTCTTCAGAATAGATTTGAGTATCTTCACTTTACAAATTTTACTCTTGTCTCTTAATTAACTTCCCCCAAATCACATAGGTAGTATGAGGCTTAGCTAAAATTAGAATCGTGTCTCATTGACTCCAGAACATAGGCTATGTCACAATATCAAATAACTTTAGCTCTTACACAGAACGTATTTTGACAGTACATATGAAACTCTCAGAAGTGGTTGGAAACTGTATGTGTGCCTCCCCACAACCCCCTTTGCATACTGAATCTCCTTTCTTATCCAAATGTAATATTTGTAAAATATGTCCATGAGAATATGATATTACCATACAAAAACAGATTGAGCTCTTGAAAATGGTAGATACATATTAATATATTTCTCTATTAGTATGTCTATTTCATGTTTTAATATAATAATATAAAATGGTAAGCTGAATTTAGAGTTTGAGATGATATTTTTTTCTTTTTTTTCTTTTTAGGTAAATGTATAAAACAAGACAAAATTCATTCATTTTCTTTCTATTCCAGGTTAAAAGTCATGTTTCTTTCAGGGTACAAAAACTGAAATGTTTTCTTGGGAGGAATAAGAGCTATTTCCTTGGGAGGAAAATTTTCCAGACAGTTCTTTTTGAAGATAAGAAAATGGAATTTTCCTGTTAGAAAAATATTTCAGAGATATTGCTGTTAGATTAACACCTATAAAGTGAGCCTCTTAGGCTTATTACAATTATTTTTTGTCAGAAAGTTTTATTTCTGACTTGCATTTTCCTTTTAGGATAACGTAATAAAGATCTTCTTGTCAAATTGATTTTTATTTTATGACAATTATCATATTGCTAAAAGAATAATGAATAATATGTGGTCTATATTTCTAAGAGATTGAAAACTTACTTGTAGATCATATCAGAGAAAGCAATAGAAGTGAGATAATGGAACCACTGTCCCTTCGAAACCTTACCATTACCATGCTCTCCTAGTCTAGGAGACATTTCATAAGGTCTATTCCTGTTATCTGGTCCTTGATATCCTCAGGATTTATATTTATATCTGTATATTTATTTTTTGATATTTACTTAAATGTGCAAAAACCTAAAACCAAATCTGGAAGGTAAGCAATTTGATTTGGTTAACATTATCTCCTAAGATATTTTTCTATCAATTGCTCACAAATTCCTTCATCTGTTTTTTGGTTTTTGTTTTCTTGCTAATGAGAGAAAAGATATGAAGGAACAATTTTACTTGGTGTCGGTGTTGACATCATGTTGATGGTTCCAGTGTGTTGCTGATTATCCAGAAAGAGTTGTGTTAACACTTTAAGTCAATTTAAAAATATATTCAATATATTGAACATGTTATCAAGGAATTTATGTCATTCAAACTACTTTATATATGAAGATAAGTTAGGGCAATAAGTTTTATTGTAAGGAAAAATAGCAAGAAAAATTTAGTGAAGATTAAAATAAGGAGATGAGGTTTAAGATGGCTAACTTAGAAAAATTGGATACCCATCCTCTCTAGAAAGAAGAGCCAAAATTATGAGTAGAAAATCATACCTTGAATAGAATATGAAGGAGAGATCACTGCAGTCCAACAGAGAGCTCACAGGAAACACCTAGAGCACAGAAGGAGAAGGAAGAGAGAGGCCAACTCAGTGGAGGCCGGCAGGAGGCCAGAGGGTACTCAGTATTGCAGGAAGGGGTTAGTGAGAGAGTTTCAGCGGTCCATATCCATGCTGCAGACAGCTGCAATTCCAACCACAGGAGAACTCTTCTACCCACACAAACCCTGTCACTGACATGGGCAGTAGTTTAAACATCTCCAGAGGGCATTGCATCAGGCTGGAACTCGTGCCCCCCATCCCCAACCCCAGAGCTGCGCGGCTGTGGCGATGCCATCATGAGAACATGTCTTCTTAGGACTGCATCCTCTCCTGGCAACCACGGCCTCCAGGTCTCCATGCTCTGGGTGTTTCGCTGATGTCCTCCAGTGTCCAGCCTAAAGGCTGCAGCAATCAGCACTGGCTGGACCCAGGGATGCTTCAGGGTCCCCAGTGCTCTAGCCAACAGGGAGTGTTATCCCCTGGAGAAAAGAGTGAAGTGTACCAAAAATGTGGCCCTGGAGACAAAGAAAACCAAAGTACTCGCTCTCCAGAGTCTGAGATCTCCCTGCCTGGGGCTGTGCCGCAAAAGCGCACTCTGTGCTCTGCCTCACCAGCAAAGAGTGAAATCCCCTCCCACTGGCAGAGAAGCCTCTGTGCTCTAGATCACAGATAAAGAACAGGATCCATTCTCCACTTCCACACACCACTGCAGGTCCAGCCACTGTTGTTGCTGCCAGGGGAGACCAGAGAGGGTGAGCCAGAGGACTGCATGATGAGCTGTGAGTGGTGATGGTCACCCCACTGGAGCTGTGACCCCTGTACTGGAAGCTCACAGGAAAAGGGCAGGAACCCTCCCCCTGCTCTGAGCAGGGCTGTGATATTGCTGTTGTTGAGAGCAGGAGAGACTGAGTGTTTGGGGCAGTAGGTGATGTCCCTGCACTGCAGCCACTGCCAACACCTGCCAGCAGTGCACGGAACCCACAGGGTCATCCCACCATTGCTACTGGAACATGTTCACCTTTCTGGCCCACCGTTGTCACTATGTACATCCAAGAAAAAACTATTTCATCTGCTGAGGGAAGGCAGAGCCAGCAGTGTTTTCCCTGAGCTGCCTGTATCTTCTGGGGGGAGCCTACCTTCCTGGGAGTTAAGCCCCTAGAACAATTATATCTCCCCTGTCAGAGCATTTCAGCCACAGCCCATAGCCAGTCTGGTAGCATTGCACTTAGTGGGTTGAGCTGCTTCCACCACCTCTGAGGCAGCTGGGCCAGAGTGGAACCTGGGAATATGGAGGATTTTGTGCCCCCAAGAGGCAGAGACCACTGTCACTGCTGAGAGAGGGAGGTACAACCAGTTCGTATGCCCCACAACTGCCTGCCTCTGATAACTTCCTCAAGAGGGGTCCACCCTTCCTGTCACAGACTCACAGTGAATCTTACCTTACCCTCCTGAACATTCCTCTGGACAAGGCAATCATCCCTCCTTCTCTATCACAACCAGTGCCAGAACTCAGGGGGGCTTGAAGGCAAGTTTGTCAGCCTCGTCTTGATCTGGTCCCTGGGATACAAACACGCCATCTGGGGAACTGAGGACTGGGGATTACCACCACTGCTGGCACCTGAACCCTCTCCCAGGGGTCTAAGAGCCAACCAACCCAAATTGACAGCAACACCACAATGGGTCCTTACATGCAAGGGCTAAAAGGCAGGATGCCTCTTCCTGTCTACACTGAGCAACAGAGTTCCCAGCAGAGGAGAACAGGTGAACCATGAAGATATCTGTTTTGAGAAGAGGGTCCAAGTAAGAAGGAACCAGCACAAAAACTCTGACAATATGAAAAACAGGTTGTTTGACATCCCCAAAGGATCACAGTAGCTCTCCGACAATGGAATCCAACCAAAAGGAAATTTTTGAAATGTCAGATATGGAATTCAAAATATGGATCATAAGCAAGCTCAATGGGATCTATGAGAAAGATGAAAGCTAACACAAAGAAACCAAAAAAATAATTCAGGACATGGAAAAAAACGCACTAAAGAGATAGAAATTATTTTTTTTAAAAAGCCCCACATAACAGATTTCTGCAAATGAAACAGTCATTTAAGGAATTGTGAAATAAAGTGGAAAGTTTTAAGAACTGACTAGACCAAGCAAAAGAATTTCAAAGCTTGAAGAGAGGTTTTGGATTAAACCAGTCAGTCAAAAATAAAGAAAAAATGAAATGAATCAAGAAGAATGAACAAAGTCTTCAAAAATTATGAGTCTATGTAAGATGATTGAATGTAAGAATAATAGGTATTCCTGAGGGAGAAGAAGAAAAGGCAAAAATCATGGAACATGTGTTTGAGGGAATAATGGAAGAAAATTGTCCTCCTCTTGCTAGATATATAGATATCCAGACATAAGGCAGTCATCAAACTCCTGGAAGATTCATTCCAAATAAGGTATCACCAAGACATAGTCATCAGACTGGCTGAAATCAAAATGAAGGAGAAAAATCCTACAAGTTATGTGACAAAAGCATCAAGTAACTTACAAAGAAAAGCTAATCAGACTAATAGTTAACTTCTTAGCAGAAACTTCACAAGCCAGAAGGGATCGGGACCTCATGGTTTGTCTTCTTAAACAGAATAATTGTCAGCCAAGAATTTTGTATCCTGAAAACCTAAGTTTCATAAATGAAGGAGAAATAGAATCTTTCTCAGACAAGTCATCACTAAGGGAATTTGTTACCACTAGATCTGTCCTATAAAAAATGCTCAAAAGTGCTCTAAACAATAAAAAGAACAGTCGATACCAGTGTAAAAACACTTAAAAGTGAAAATTCACAGCTTTTATAAAATAGTAACACAATGGAAAATACAAAACAACTGGCAACAATCAACATGTTGACGGGAGTAGTATCTAACTTATCAGTATTAACATTGAATGTAAAGTGTCTAAATTCTCCACTTAAAAGACATAGACTGGCAAAATGGATTGGAAAAAAATCTCACAACTAATACACCTCCTGTCCTCAAGAAACCCGTTTAACCTGTAAAGAGTCTCATAGACTCAAGGTAAAAGGTTGGAGAAAAATGTTTCACACAACTGGAAACCAGAGGGAGTAGGAGTAGCTTTTCTTATATTAGATCAAACAAAAACAGTAAAAAAAGACAAAGATGGTCATTATGTAATGATAAAGAGGTCAATTAAACAAGAAGACACAACAATTCTAAATGTGTGTGTGTTTGTGTAACACTGGAGCTCCAAGATTCATAAAACAAATGCTATCGGACCCCATAAATGAAATAAATAGCACATAATAATAGTGGGGAACTTGAACACTCCACTGACAGAACTGGATAGATCACTGAGGCAGAAAATCAACAAAGAAACACTGGCATTGAACAGGATTCTTGGAGAAAATGGACCTCACAGACATTTACAGAACATTCTACTCCCAAACTGAAGAATATGCATTCTTCTTATCAGTACATGGCGTGTTTTCCATGGTAGATCATATGTTAGGCCACAAAATTTTTCTCAGCAAATTTTAAAATTTGAAATCATACCATGTATCTTTTCAGACCGCAACGGAATAAAGCTAGAAATCAATTCCAAGGGGAATTCCCAAAACTATAAAAATATATAGAAATTAAACAACCTGCTACTGAATGGTCTTTGGCTCAATGACAAGCTCAAGATGGAAATAAAAAAAACTTTTTTGAATTGAATGACAATGACAGTGGCTACATCAGCTCCCAAAATCTCTGTGATATAGCACAAGCGGTGCTAAAAGGAAAGTTCATAGCACTAAATGCCTATATAAAAAAGACAGAACTATCACAAATTAAGAACCTAATGTCATACCTCAAAGAATGAGAAAAACAAGAATAAATCAAACCCAAAGCTAGCAGGAGACAAAAAATAACAAAGATCAAAGCAGAACTAAATTAAATTGAATTTTAAAAAGTACAAAGGATCAACAAAATGATTATTTGATTCCAGAAAAGGTAAACAAAACCAGTATACCTCTAGCTAATTAACCAAGAAAAGAAGAGAGAATATTCAAATAAGCTATTTGAATTAGGTTTAATTTCTAATGCAAATGTAAAATAACCTAACAATCTGAATGAAATGTTTTCAACTGGATATACTCCTTGGTTGTGTTTTGTATGAATTTTCTTGAGGAAAAACATTGTGTGACGTTTTGTATTCCCTTAGTAGCCACCATAAATAAGACTGCATAGATGGCCAAAAAAAAGTACTTATACATTGCATACAAATTCAACTAGAAACAAATTTCCAAGGTTTTGAAACTTATAATTTTCATTTATGTCTATTTTATCTACATTCCCTCTACGTGTTGATAAATAAAATTCTTCCCATCTTTCTTAAATAAGAAAACATTATCAGTGTTATTTGTCACTTGAATATTTGTACCTGAATATTTTATCAACTTGAAAGACAAATTTGTAAAATTATCATTATTCTCAGAGACAAGAAAGCATAGAATTTAAAAAAATTTAAAAGAAAACAAAAATTTGGTTGAAATGAAGTGATTCTACTTATGACTTCTGTATCATCTGTATCCTCCCTCTTTCTCTCTCTTTCTCTCTTTTTTCTGCTTCATTCTCTCTCTTTCTCATTCACTCCTTCTACTCTGTGTTTTATAACTACGAGACACATATTCGTTTAGCCTGTTAAAAAAAATGAATGGTTCTCGTTAACAAAAATTGAAGTTGTATAAGGTATGCTCTGGTCCTTACCAATCTGGGCTTCTGCAGTTGATTTTCTTTCTCTCCTTAAGTATCTTTTTTTTTTTTTTTTTTTTTGAGACAGAGTCTCACTCTTTTGCCCTGGCTAGAGTGAGTGCCATGGCATCAGCCTAGCTCACAGCAACCTCACACTCCTGGGTTCAAGCAATCCTTCTGCCTCAGCCTCCCGAGGAGCTGGGATTGCAGGCATGCACCACCATGTCCAGCTAATTTTTTTCTATATATTTTTAGTTGTCCAGCTAATTTCTTTCTATTTTTAGTAGAGATGGGGTCTCACTCTTGTTCAGGCTGATCTCAAACTCCTGACCTCAAGCGATTCTCCCACCTCAGACCCCCAGAGTGCTAGGATTATAGCCGTGAGCCACCACGCCCAGCCTTTAGTTTTCTTAATAGAAAAATAAGGGAGATAAAAATAGCTAAGTATTAATTAATGAATAAACACAATAATTATTTTTAAAAGTCTTGATAAATCTTTAAAATCCAGTTTTATCTAACTACACAATACTGAAAATTTCACAAATTGTATCAGGTGTACTTTAAAGTAATAATACAATTTAATTTACATGAATGGGTAAAACATAAAATATGTCAATGTCATATGATTTGACAATAAGGGAAGAAGTTATTAGAATTAATATGATATAAATAGTAGCCACTAACTGTATCTACAAATTGGAGAATTATCTTAGATCATGCCTATATTAGAAATTATTAATTAATTTTAATTATTTGTTAATAATCTAAACACATCCACTACTTCAGAGTAAGGAGACTTATATCATGACTTCAGAAAGGCATCATAAAACTCTGGAGAATTTTCCAAATGCATTTGAACAATCCTGGCATTCTTTGAAATGACATTCAAAACTGCATATTAAATTTAGAGATTGCAAAATAACAGGTTATTTCACACAAATTGATGTAAGTGTACTAAGGTGCTGGAGGAGAAATCTCAAATCTAAACAAAAAGCCATTATTTCAGAGATGTTATTGTTATCCTTTTAAATTTTTTTTAAATGTCATTTTAATATCCTTGGTTGAAGGGTGAGTGGTGTAGGAACAGGCAAAGCTCAGAAATTTTATGTTGAGTAATAATAAAATTCACAAACATCCTAACTAGAGAAAACAAAGTACATGTGTACTGTTTCCTTGTCCTTTGTTCTTTCTCTTATGCCATCACATTCTTTACCATCGTATCGGATTTCAACATTTATCAGAAATATAATCTTTAATGAATATAAAATGTCACCCATTCACATCTTATACATATCTTACTTCTGGACTGGGCAATTGAAAATTTCCAGGTAGTCTCTTATGAAATGGGTTCCCTTTCCTTTCCTGGGGAGAAAGGAAACAATCTTTTATCTTTTGAACACCTGACTACATATTTCATCCAAAGTAGTTTTTAGTGTTGAAGTGCTAGTTTCTAAAGATGGTAGTATTGCCATATTCTGCAACGAGGCTGGTGTTAAGCCACGTGCCGTGGTAAAAAGATAGGCTATATTATTTTCTCTGAAAGCTTAAACATATAAATGAAGGGTTACTTAAAATAGACTTATAATTCCATTATATAATGTTGTCTTCTTTCTTTATTTTGATACAGATAGAAAAAATCAAAACACTAAAAATTTAGAACTTTATTTCTAAAATAGTTTGAAAATGGGATATTAATGACCATGTGTGTTTTGTTGTTCTGTGGCCAAAGCAACAATAGAAACTTTAAAATAATATTGTTTTCTAAAATTTGAAGACTATTTATTGAAGTCAATCTTCAGAACAATTTTTTTTAAATTTCAGTCTATTATAGAGGCATACAAATTTTTATTACATAATTTGTTTTTGCACAGTTTGAGTCAAAGTTATAAGTGTCCCCTTCACCCAGTTTGTGCGTTGTACGCATTAGGTGTGAATTTTCCCATCCCCTCTCATGTTGGGAAGAAAGACAACGAACTATGGAGATGAAGTTCTGTGCTTATCCATTTTAATAAGTCTTCCTGGCAGTAGAAATAAAAAATCAACAATATTTCTGGTCCCAAAAGAATTCACTTAGTAGAAAACTGATTAATTTAAATACAGTGTGCAAGATAAAATTTCAGATTTTTAAAAATTTTAGTTGTAATAAGCTATTTCTGAATTAAAAGTATGTCATAAAAATGAAGATCCATAGCCACTTGTTACTCCACAAAACATCACACACAAGAATGGCATTTGATAATTTAGGGGAACTTTTGTATGTATCTTTATTATGCAGGTATATGACTAAGTATAGTTGATAAGCTGCTATAGACTGGATGTTTGACCCCTCCAAACCTCATGTAGAAATTTGACTCCCACTGTTGGAGGTGAGGTCCAATAAGAGGTGTTTAGGTTATGGGGGCAGATCCCTCATGAACGATTGATGCCATTCTCCTAGTTTTTTTTTTTTTCCTTGAGACAGAGTCTCACTCTGTTGCCCTGGCGTCAGCCTAGCTCACAGCAACCTCAAACTCCTGGGCTCAAGCTATCCTACTGCCTCAGCGTCCCAAGTAGCTGGGACTACAGGCATGCGCCACCGTGCCCAACTAATTTTTTCTATATATTTTTAGTTGTCCAGATAATTTCTTTCTATTTTTTTTAGTAGAGACGGGGTCTCACTCTTGCTCAGGCTGGTCTTGAACTCCTGAGCTCAAACAATCCTCCCGCCTCGGCCTTCCAGAGTGCTAGGGTTACAGGCGTGAGCCACCGCACCCGGCCTCCTAGTTATGAGCGAGTTCTTGCTATTCCAGCTCCCATGAGAGAAGATTGTTAGAAAGAGCCTGGCAACTCCCACCTGTCTTTCTTGCTTCCTTTCTCACCAAGTGACCTCTGCACATGTTGGCTCCCATTTATCTTCTACGATGAGTAGAAGCAACCAGAAGCCAAGCAATGCCAGCACCATGCTTCTTTACAGCCTGAAGAACCTTGAGTCCAATAAACCAATAAACCTTTTTTGTTATAAATTGCCCAGCCTCAGGTATTCCTTCAGAGCAACAGAAACAGACTAAGACAGAACCATTATGAAGGAAATAAGTTTTTAAAGAATGACAAACACTTTAACACCTTTTCCAGAGGGTGGGAGGGCTTTATTTCTGGATAGAAGATGCCATCATTAAAATTTAAACTATGGGGCTGGACGCAGTAGCATGTGCCAGTAATTTCAGCTACTTGGGAGGCTGAGATGGGAGGATTGCTTGAACCC